>JBAPLH010002080.1:0-62312 GCA_037897445.1 Ceriops zippeliana
TGCATTTCTTATTGACATTAATTGGGTTTAATTATAAAATAAAAAGTACCTCCCATGATTCGTGGTTAGCAAGTCGAATCTTTTGATTCCAAACACACTTTTTGATAAAGCAATAATGAAATTGACATATGTTGCTAAACAATGAAGTATATTAATTAAATCAAACAAGTATTAACACCATTATTACTCCAAATCTGTTTCCGTCGATCAGGCAATGGAGTCATTCATCTTGGATTGCATTTCATGATATGTGAACTTGTTTAATTACTAAATAATGAGACTTTCTAATCACCTTAAGCTAATTAGGCTCCTCTTCTTGTTACAAGAACTATTTTTCATTCATTGACCATGAAATTATCTGTTGTCTATTTCTTAATGACTATATTCATTATGAAAACAATTTCCATGAATCGTCTATAACATGAATTCATTCAATTGCAGTAAACAATGGAGTTCTTGATCTTGAATAGCTTTTCTTATTGAAATTAATTGGTTGAATTCTAGAATAAAGAGTGCCTCCCATCATTTTTAGTTAGCACGTCCAATATTTTGATTCCAAACACACTTTTTGATAAAGAGATAATGAAATCGACATATTTTTTTAAACAGTGAAGTATATTAGTTAAATCAAACAAGTATTAACACCATTATTACTCCAAATCTGTTTGTGTCCTTCAGCCAAATGAGTCATTCATCTTGGATTGCATTTCATGATATTGTTTAACTACTAAATAATGAGACTTTCTAATCACCTTAAGCTAATTAGGCTCCTCTTCTTGTTTTAAGAACTATTTTTCATTCATTAACCATGAAATTATCTCTTGACTATTTCTTAATGACTATATTCATTATGAAAACAATTTCCATGAATCGTCTATAACATGAATTCATTCAATTGCAACAAACAATAGAGATCTTGATCTTAAATTGCATTTCTTATTGATAATAATTGGTTGAATTCTAAAATAAAGAGTACCTCCCATCATTTGTGGTTAGCAAGTCGAATCTTTTGATTCCAAACACACATTTTGATAAAGCGATAATGAAATCGACATATGATTTTAAACAGTGAAGTATATTAGTTAATTCAAACAAGTATTAACACCATTATTACTCCAAATCTGTTTACGTCCTTTAGCCAAATGAGTCAGTCATTTTGCATTGCATTTCATGATATGTGAACTTGTTTAATTAGTAAATAATGAGACTTTCTAATCACCTTAACCTAATTATGCTCCTCTTCTTGTTACAAGAACTATTTTTCATTCCTTAGCCATGAAATTATCTATTGACAATATTTCTTAATGACTATATTTATTATGAAAACAATTTCCATGAATCGTCTATAACATGAATTCATTCAAATTGCAGCAAACAATAGATTTTTGATCCTGAATTGCTTTTCTTATTGATATTAATTGGTTCAATTCTAAAATAAAGAGTGCCTCCCATCATTTCTGGTTAGCAGGTCCAATCTTTTGATTCCAAACACACTTTTTAATAAAGCGATAATGAAATTGACATATGTTGTTGAACAATGAAGTATATTAATTAAATCAAACAAGTATTAACACCATTATTACTCCAAATCAGTTTACATCCATCACATCAGCCAAAGGGGTCATTCATCTTGGTTTGCATTTCGTGCTAATGTGAACTTGATTAATTCCTAAATAATCAGCGTTTCTAATCACCATCAGCTAATTACGCTCCTCTTCTTGTTACAAGAACTATTTTAAATGGATTGACCATGAAATTATATGTTGACTCTTTCTTAACAACCATATTCATTACGAAAATAATTTTCATGAATTATCTATAACATGAATTCATTTCAATTGCACCAAACAATAGAGTTCTTGATCTTAAATTGCATTTCTTATTGATATGAAGTGGTTAGATTCTAAAAATAAAGAGTACCTCTTATCATTTGTGGTTAGCAAGTTGAATCTTTTGATTTCAAAACACATTTTTTGATAAAGTGATAATGAAATTGACATATGTTGCTAAACAATGAAGTATATTAATTAAAATCAAAACAAGTATTAACACCATTATTACTCCAAATCTACTTGCGTCGATCAGCCAAATGAGTCATTCATCTTGGATTGCATTTCATGATATGTGAACTTGTTTAATTACTAAATAATGAGACTTTCTAATCACCTTAAGCTAATTAGGCTCCTCTTCTTATTACAAGAACTATTTTTCATTCGTTAACCATGAAATTATCTATCGACTATTTCTTAACGACTATATTCATTATGAAAACAATTTCCATGAATCGTCTATAACATGAATTCATTCAATTGCAACAAACAATAGAGATCTTGATCTTAAATTGCATTTCTTAATGATAATAATTGGTTGAATTCTAAAATAAAGGGTACCTCCCATCATTTGTGGTTAGCAAGTCGAATCTTTTGATTCCAAACACACATTTTGATAAAGCGATAATTAAATCGACATATGATTTTAAACAGTGAAGTATATTAGTTAATTCAAACAAGTATTAACACCATTATTACTCCAAATCTGTTTGCGTCCTTTAGCCAAATGAGTCAGTCATTTTGCATTGCATTTCATGATATGTGAACTTGTTTAATTAGTAAATAATGAGACTTTCTAATCACCTTAACCTAATTATGCTCCTCTTCTTGTTACAAGAACTATTTTTCATTCCTTAGCCATGAAATTATCTATTGACTATTTCTTAACGACTATATTTATTATGAAAACAATTTCCATGAATCGTCTATAACATGAATTCATTCAATTGCAGCAAACAATAGATTTTTGATCCTGAATTGCTTTTCTTATTGATATTAATTGGTTCAATTCTAAAATAAAGAGTGCCTCCCATCATTTCTGGTTAGCAGGTCCAATCTTTTGATTCCAAACACACTTTTTAATAAAGTGATAATGAAATTGACATATGTTGTTGAACAATGAAGTATATTAATTAAATCAAACAAGTATGAACACCATTATTACTTGAAATCAGTTTACATCCATCAGCCAAAGGAGTCATTCATCTTGGTTTGCATTTCGTGCTAATGTGAACCTGATTAATTCCTAAATAATGAGTGTTTCTAATCACCTTAAGCTAATTAGGCTCCTCTTCTTGTTACAAGAACTATTTTACATGGATTGACCATGAAATTATATGTTGACTCTTTCTTAACAGCCATATTCATTACGAAAACAATTTTCATGAATCGTCTATAATATGAATTCATTCAATTGCACCAAACAATAGAGTTCTTGATTTTAAATTGCATTTCTTATTGATATGAAGTGGTTGAATTCTAAAATAAAGAGTACCTCTTATCATTTGTGGTTAGCAAGTCGAATCTTTTGATTCCAAACACATTTTTTGACAAAGCGATAATGAAATTGACATATGTTGCTAAATAATGAAGTTTATTAATTAAATTAAAAAAGTATTAACACCATTATTACTCCAAATCTGTTTGTGTCCTTCAGCCAAATGAGTCATTCATCTTGGATTGCATTTCATGATATGTGAACTTGTTTAATTACTAAATAATGAGACTTTCTAATCACCTTAAGCTAATTAGGCTCCTCTTCTTGTTACAAGAACTATTTTTCATTCATTAACCATGAAATTATCTCTTGACTATTTCTTAACGACTATATTCATTATGAAAACAATTTCCATGAATCGCCTAAAACATGAATTCATTCAATTGCAACAAACAATAGAGTTTTTGATCTTAAATTGCATTTCTTATTGATAATAATTAGTTGAATTCTAAAATAAAGAGTACCTCCCATCATTTGTGGTTAGCAAATCGAATCTTTTGATTCCAAACACACATTTTGATAAAATGATAATGAAATTGACATATGTTGCAAAACAATGAAGTATGTTAATTAAATCAAACAAGTATTAACACTATTATTACTCCAAATCTGTTTGCGTCGTTCAGCCAAATGAGTCATTCATCTTCGATTGCATTTCATGATATGTGAACTTGTTTAATTACTAAATAATGAGACTTTCTAATCACCTTAAGCTAATTAGGCTCCTCTTCTTGTTTTAAGAACTATTTTTCATTCCTTAACCACGGAATTATCTCTTGACTATATCTTAACGACTATGTTCATTATGAAAACAATTTCCATGAATTGTCTATAACATGAATTCATTCAATTGCAGCAAACAATAGAGTTCTTGATCTTGAATTGCTTTTCTTATTGATATTAATTGCTTGAATTCTAAAATAAAGAGTGCCTCCCATCATTTCTTGTTAGCAGGTCCAATCTTTTGATTCCAAACACACTTTTTAATAAAGCGATATGAAATTGAGATATGCTGCTAAACAACAAAGTATATTAATTAAATCAAACAAGTATTAACACTATTATTACTCTAAATCTGTTTACATCCATCAGCCAAAGAAGTCATTCATCTTGGATTGCATTTCGTGCTAATGTGAACTTGATAAATTCCTAAATAATGAGCGTCTCTAATCACCTTAAGCTAATTACGCACCTCTTCTTGTTATATGAACTATTTTTCATGTATTGACCGTGAAATTATATGTTCACTCTTTCTTGACGACTATATTTATTATGAAAACAATTTCCATGAATCGTCTATAACATGAATTCATTCAATTTCAGCAAACAATAGAGTTTATGATCATGAATTGCTTTTCTTATCGATATTAATTGGTTGAATTATAGAATAAAGAGTGCCTGCCATCATTTCTTGTTAGCAGGTCAAATCGTTTGATTCCAAACACAATTTTTGTTAAAGTGATAATAAAAGTGACATATGTTGCTAAACAACGAAGTATATTAAATAAATCAAACAAGTATTAACACCATTATTACTCAAAATCTGTTTACATCCAACAGCCAAAGGAGTCATTCAACTTGGTTTGCATTTCGTGCTAATGTGAACTTGATTAATTCCTGAATAATCAGTGTTTCTAATCACCATAAGCTAATTACGCTCCTCTTCTTGTTACAAGAACTACTTTAAATGGATTGACCATGAAATTATATGTTGACTCTTTCTTCACAACCATATTCATTACGAAAATAATTTTTATGAATCGTCTATAACATGAATTCATTCAATTGCACCAAACAATAGAGTTCTTGATCTTAAATTTCATTTCTTATTGATATGAAGTGGTTAGATTCTAAAATAAAGAGTACCTCTTATCATTTGTGGTTAGTAAGTCAAATCTTTTGATTCTAGACACATTTTTTGATAAAGCGATAATGAAATTGACATATGTTGCTAAATAATGAAGTATATTAACTAAATTAATAAAGTATTAACACCATTATTACTCCAAATCTGTTTGTGTCCTTCAGCCAAATGAGTCATTCATCTTGTATTGCATTTCATGATATGTGAACTTGTTTAATTACTAAATAATGAGACTTTCTAATCACCTTAAGCTAATTAGGCTCCTCTTCTCATTTTAAGAACTATTTTTCATTCATTAACCATGAAATTATCTCTTGACTATATCTTAACGACTATATTCATTATGAAAACAATTTCCATGTCTATAACATTAATTCATTCAATTGCAGCAAACAATAGAGTTCTTGATCTTGAATTGCTTTTCTTATTGATATTAATTGGTTGAATTCTAAAATAAAGAGTGTCTCCCATCATTTCTGGTTAGCAGGTCCAATCTTTTGATTCCAAACACACTTTTTAATAAAGTGATAATGAAATTGACATATGTTGCTAAACAATGAAGTATATTAATTAAATCAAACAAGTATTAACACCATTATTACTCCAAATCAGTTTACATCCATCAGCCAAAGGAGTCATTCATCTTGGTTTGCATTTCGTGCTAATGTGAAGTTGATTAATTCCTAAATAATCAGCGTTTCTAATCACCTTAAGCTAATTAGGCTCCTCTTCTTGTTACAAGTACTATTTTCCATGGATTGACCATGAAATTATATGTTGACTCTTTCTTAATGACTATATTTATTATGAAAACAATTTCTATGGATCGTCTATAACATGAATTCATTCAATTGCAACAAACAATAGAGTTCTAGATCTTGAATTGCTTTTGTTATGGATATAAATTTTTTCAATTCTAAAATAAAGAGTGCCTCCCATCATTTCTGGTTAGCAGGTCAAATCGTTTAATTCCAAACACAATTTTTGTTAAAGTGATAATGAAAATGACATATGTTGCTAAAGAACAAAGTATATTAATTAAATCAAACAAGTATTAACACCATTATTACTCTAAATCTGTTTACATCCTTCAGCCAAAGGAGTCATTCAACTTGGTTTGCATTTCGTGCTAATGTGAACTTGATTAATTCCTAAATAATCAGCGTTTCTAATCACCATAAGCTAATTACGCTCATCTTCTTGTTATAAGAACTATTTTAAATGGATTGACCATGAAATTATATGTTGACTCTTTCTTAACAACCATATTCATTACGAAAACAATTTTCATGAATCGTCTATAACATGAATTCATTCAATTGCACCAAACAATAGAGTTCTTGATCTTAAATTGCATTTCTTATTGATATGAAGTGGTTAGATTCTAAAATAAAGAGTACCTCTTATCATTTGTGGTTAGCAAGTCGAATCTTTTGATTTCAAACACATTTTTTGATAAAGCGATAATGAAATTGACATATCCTGCTAAACAATGAAGTATATTAACTAAATTAATAAAGTACTAACACCATTATTACTCCAAATCTGTTTGTGTCCTTCAGCCAAATGAGTCATTCATCTTGGATTGCATTTCGTGATATGTGAACTTCTTTAATTACTAAATAATGAGACTTTCTAATCACCTTAAGCTAATTAGGCTCCTCTTCTTGTTTCAAGAACTATTTTTCATTCATTAACCATGAAATTATCTCTTGACTATTTCTTAATGACTATATTCATTATGAAAAAAATTTCCATGAATCGTCTATAACATGAATTCATTCAATTGCAACAAACAATAGAGTTTTTGATCTTAAATTGCATTTCTTATTGATAATAATTAGTTGAATTCTAAAATAAAGAGTACCTCCCATCATTTGTGGTTAGCAAATCGAATCTTTTGATTCCAATCATACATTTTGATAAAACGATAATGAAATTGACATATGTTGCAAAACAATGAAGTATGTTAATTAAATCAAACAAGTATTAACACCATTATTACTCCAAATTTATTTGCGTCCTTCACCCTAATGAGTCATTCATCTTGGATTGCATTTCATGATATGTGAACTTGTTTAATTACTAAAAAATGAGACTTTCTAATCACCTTAAGCTAATTAGGCTCCTCTTCTTGTTACAAGAACTATTTTTCATTCGTTAACCATGAAACTATCTCTTGACTATTTCTTAATGACTATATTCATTATGAAAACAATTTCCATGAATCGTCTATAACTTGAATTCATTCAATTGCAACAAACAATAGATTTTTTGATCTTAAATTGCATTTCTTATTGATAATAATTAGTTGAATTCTAATATAAAGAGTACCTCCCATCATTTGTGGTTAGCAAATCGAATATTTTGATTCCAAACATACATTTTGATAAAACGATAATGAAATTGACATATGTTGCAAAACAATGAAGTATGTTAATTAAATCAAACAAGTATTAGCACCATTATTACTCCAAATCTGTTTGCGTCCTTCAGCCAAATGAGTCATTCATCTTGGATTGCATTTCATGATATGTGAACTTGTTTAATTACTAAATAATGACACTATCTAATCACCTTAAGCTAATTAGGCTCCTCTTCATGTTTCAAGAACTATTTTTCATTCATGAACCATCAAATTATCTCTTGACTATTTCTTAACGACTATATTCATTATGAGAACAATTTTCATGAATCGTCTATAACATGAATTCATTCAATTGCAACAAAAAATAGAGTTCTTGATCTTAAATTGCATTTCTTATTGATATTAATTGGTTTAATTATAAAATAAAGAGTACCTCCCATGATTCGTGGTTAGCAAGCCGAATCTTTTGATTCCAAACACACTTTTTGATAAAGCAATAATGAAATTGACATATGTTGCTAAACAATGAAGTATATTAATTAAATCAAACAAGTATTAACACCATTATTACTCCAAATCTGTTTCCGTCGATCAGGCAATGGAGTCATTCATCTTGGAATGCATTTCATGATATGTGAACTTGTTTAATTAGTAAATAATGAGACTTTTTAATCACCTTAAGCTAATTAGGCTCCTCTTCTTGTTTCAAGAACTATTTTTTATTCATTAACCATGAAATTATCTCTTGACTATTTCTTAACGAGTATATTCATTATGAAAACAATTTCCATGAATTGTCTATAACATGAATTCATTCAATTGCAACAAACAATAGAGTTCTTGATCTTAAATTGCATTTCTTATTGATAATAATTTGTTGCATTCTAAAATAAAGAATACCTCCCATCATTTGTGGTTAACAAGTCGAATCTTTTGATTCCAAACACAATTTTTGATAAAGCGATAATGAAATTGACATATGTTGCTAAACAATGAAGTATATAAATTAAATCAAACAAGTATTAACACCATTATTACTCCAAATTTGTTTGTGTTCCTCAGCGAAATGAGTCATTTATCTTGGATTGCATTTCATGATATGTGAACTTGTTTAATTACTAAATAATGAGACTTTCTAATCAACTTAAGCTAATTATGCTCCTCTTCTTGTTACAAGGACTGTTTTTCATTCATTAACCATGAAATTATCTCTTGAGTATTTCGTAACGACAATATTCATTATGAAAACAATTTCCATGAATCGTCTATAACATGAATTCATTCAATTGCAACAAACAAAAGAGTTCTTGACCTTAAATTGTATTTCTTATTGATATTAATTGGTTGAATTCTAAAATAAGGATTACCTCCCATCATTTGTGGTTAGCAAGTCAAATCTTTTGATTCCAAACACACTTTTCAATACAGCGAGAATGAAATTGACATATGTTGCTAAACAATGAAGTATATTAATTAAATCAAACAAGTATTAACACCATTATTACTCCAAATCTGTTTGCGTCCTTCAGCCAAATGAGTCATTCATATTGGATTGTATTTCATGATATGTGAACTTGTTTAATTACTAAATAATGAGACTTTCTAATCACCTTAAGCTAATTAGGCTCCTCTTCTTGTTTCAAGAACGATTTTTCATTTATTAACTATGAAATTATCTCTTGACTATTTCCTCACGACTATATTCATTATGAAAACAATTTCCATGAATCGTCTATAACATGAAGTCATTCAGTTGCAACAAACAATAGAGTTATTGATCTTAAATAGCATTTCTTATTGATATTAATGGTTTAATTCTAAAATCAAGAGTACCTCCCATCATTCTTGCTTAGCAAGTTGAATCTTTTGATTCCAAACACACGTTTTGATAATGCAATAATGAAATTGACCTATGTTGCTAAACAATGAAGTATATTAATTAAATCAAACAAGTATTAACACCATTATTACTCCAAATCTGCTTGCGTCGATCAGCAAAATGAGTCATTCACCTTGGATTGCATTTCATGATATGTGAACTGGTTTAATTACTAAATTATGAGACTTTCTAATCACCTTCAGCTAATTAGGCTCATCTTCTTATTACAAGAACTATTTTTCATTCATTAACGATGAAATTATCTATCGACTATTTCTTAACGACTATATTCATTATGAAATCAATTTCCATGAATCATCTATAACATGAATTCATTAAATTGCAGCAAACAATAGAGTTCTTGATCTTGAATTGCTTTTCTTATTAATATTAATTGGTTGAATTTTAAAATAAAGAGTGCCGCATACAATTTCTGGTTAGCAGGTCGAATCTTTTGATTCCAAACACACTTTTTGTTAAAGCGATAAAGAAATTGACATATGTTGCTAAGCAACGAAGTATATTAATTAAATCAAACAAGTATTAACAGCATTATTACTCCAAATCTGTTTACATCCATCAGCCAAAGGAGTCATTCATCTTGGTTTGCATTTCATGATATATGAATTTGTTTAATTACTAAATAATGAGACTTTCTAATTACCTTAAGCTAATTAGGCTCCTCTTCTTGTTCCTAGAACTATTTTTCATTCATTAAACATGAAATTATCTCTCGACTATTTCTTAACGACTATATTCATTATGTAAACAATTTCCATGAATCGTCTATGACATGGATACATTCAATTGCAACAAACAATAGAGTTCTTGATTTTAAATTGCATTTTTATTGATATTAATTGGTTTAATTCTAAAATAAAGGGTACCTCCCATCATTTGTGGTTAACAACTCAAATCTTTTGATTCCAAACACACTTTTTGATAAAGCGATAATAAAATTGACATATGTTGCTAAACAATGAACTATATTAATTAAACCAAACAAGTATTAACACCATTATTACTCCTAATCTGCTTGCGTCGATCAGCATAATGAGTTATTCATCTTGGATTGCATTTCATTATATGTGAACTTGTTTAATCGCTAAATAATGATGCTTTCTAATCACGATAAGCTAATTAGTCACCTCTTCTTGTTACAAGAACTATTTTTCATTCATTCACCATGAAATTATCTCTTGATATTTCTTAACGACTATATTCATTATGAAAACAATTTCCATGAATCGTCTATAACATGAATTCATTCAATTACAACAAACAATAGAGTTCTTGATCTTGATTTACTTTTCTTGTTGATATTAATTGGTTGAATTAAAAAATAAAGAGTGTCTCTCTTCATTTTTGGTTACCATGTCGAATCTTTTGATTCCAAACACACTTTTTGATAAAGCGATAATGAAATTGACATATGTTGCTACACAATGAAGTATATTAAGTAAATCAAACAAGTATTAACACCATTATTACTCCAAATTTGTTTGCGTCCTTCAGCCAAATGAGTCATTCATCTTGGATTGCATTTCATGATATGTGAACTTGTTTAATTACTAAATAATGAGACTTTCTAATCACCTTAAGCTAATTAGGCTCCTCTTCTTGTTTTAAGAACTATTTTTCATTCCTTAACCATGAAATTATCTATTGAGTATTTCTTAACGACTATATTCATTATGAAAACAACTTCCATGAATCGTCTATAACATCAATTCATTCAATTGCAGTAAACAATAGAGTTCTTGATCATGAATTGCTTTTCTTATTGGTATTAATTGGTTGAATTCTAAAATACAGAGTGCCTCCCATGATTTCTTGTTAGCAGGTCGAATCTGTTGATTCCAAACACACTATTTAATAAAGCGATAATGAAATTGACATATGCTGCTAAACAACAAAGTATATTAATTAAATCAAACAAGTATTAACACAATTATTACTCAAAATCTATTTACATCCATCAGTCAAAGGAGTCATTCATCTTGGATTGCATTTCGTGCTAATGTGAACTTGAATAATTCCTAAATAATGAGCGTTTGTAATCACCTTAAGCTAATTACGCACCTATTCTTGTTATATGAACTATTTTTCATGGATTGACCGCGAAATTATATGTTGACTCTTTCTTAACGACTATATTCATTATGAAACAATTTCCATGAATTGTCTATAACATGAATTCATTCAATTTCAGCAAACAATAGAGTTCATGATCTTGAATTACTTTTCTTATTGATATTAATTGGTTGAATTATAGAATAAAGAGTGCCACTCATCATTTCTGGTTAACTGGTCGAATATTTTGATTGCAAACACACTTTTTGAAAGCGATAATGCAATTGACATATGTTGCTAAACAACAAAGTATATTAATTAAATGAAACAAGTATTAACACCATTATTACACTAAATCTGTTTTCATCCATCAGCCAAAGGAGTCATTCATCTTGGTTTGCATTTCGTGCTAATGTGAACTTGATTAATTCCTAAATAATGAGCATTTGTAATCACCTTAAGCTAATTACGCTGCCCTTCTTGTTACAAGAACTATTTTTCATTCATTGACCGTGAAATTATATGTTGACTCTTTCTTAACGATGATATTCATTATGAAAACAATTTCCATGAATCGTCTATAACATGAATTCATTCAATTGCAACAAACAATAGAGTTCTTGATCTTAAATTACATTTCTTATTGATATTCATTGGTTGAATTCTAAAATAAAGAGTACCTCCCATCATTTCTCGTTAGCAAGTCGAATCTTTTGATTCCAAACATACTTTTTGATAAAGCGATAATGAAATTGACAAATGTTACTAAACAACTATATTAATTAAACCAAACAAGTATTAACACCATTATTACTCCAAATCTGTTTGTGTCCTTCAGCCAAATGAGTCATTCATCTTGGATTGCATTTCATGATATGTGAACTTGTTTAATTACTAAATAATGAGACTTTCTAATCACCTTAAGCTAATTAGGCTCCTCTTCTTGTTACAAGAACTTTTTTTCATTCATTAACCATGAAATTATCTCTTGACTATTGCTTAACGACTATATTCATTATGAAAACAATTTCCATGAATCGTCTATAACATGAATTCATTCAATTGCAACAAACAATAGTGTTTTTGATCTTAAATTGCATTTCTTATTGATAATAATTAGTTGAATTCTAAAATAAAGAGTACCTCCCATCATTTGTGGTTAGCAAATCGAATCTTTTGATTCCAAACACACATTTTGATAAAACGATAATGAAATTGACATATGTTGCTAAACAATGAAGTATATTAATTAAATCAAACAAGTATTAACACCATTATTACTCCAAATCTGTTTGCATCCTTCAGCCAAATGAGTCATTCATCTTGGATTGCATTTCATGATATGTGAACTTGTTTAATTACTAAATAATGAGACTTTCTAATCACCTTAAGCTAATTAGGCTCCTCTTCTTGTTTTGAAGAACTATTTTTCATTCCTTAACCATGAAATTATCTATTGACTATTTCTTAACGACTATGTTCATTATGAAAACAATTTCCATGAATTGTCTATAACATGAATTCATTCACTTGCAGCAAACAATAGAGTTCTTGATCTTGAATTGCTTTTCTTATTGGTATTAATTGCTTGAATTCTAAAATAAAGAGTGCCTTCCATCATTTCTTGTTAGCAGGTCAAATCTGTTGATTCCAAACACACTATTTAATAATGCGATAATGAAATTGACATATGCTGCTAAACAACAAAGTATATTAATTAAATCAAACAAGTATTAACACTATTATTGCTCTAAATCTATTTACATCCATCAGCCAAAGAAGTCATTCATCTTGGATTGCATTTCGTGCTAATGTGAACTTGATAAATTCCTAAATAATGAGCGTTTCTAATCACCTTAAGCTAATTACGCACCTCTTCTTGTTATATGAACTATTTTTCATGGATTGACCGCGAAATTATATGTTGACTCTTTCTTGACGACTATATTCATTATGAAAACAATTTCCATGAATCGTCTATAACATGAATTCATTCAATTTCAGCAAACAATAGAGTTTATGATCATGAATTGCTTTTCTTATTGATATTAATTGGTTGAATTATAGAATAAAGAGTGCCACCCATCATTTCTGCTTAACTGGTCGAATATTTTGATTGCAAACACACTTTTTGATAAAGTGATAATGCAATTGACATATATTGCTAAACAACGAAGTATATTAATTAAATAAAACAAGTATTAACACCATTATTACTCTAAATGTGTTTACATCCATCAGCCAAAGGAGTCATACATCTTGGTTTGCATTTCGTGCTAATGTGTACTTGATTAATTCATAAATAATGAGCGTTTCTAATCACATTAAGCTAATTACAATCCTCTTCTTGTTACAAGAACTATTTTTCATGGATTGACCGTGAAATTATATGTTGACTATTTCTTAACAACTATATTCATTATGAAAACAATTTCTATGAATCGTCTATAACATGAATTCATTCAATTGCAACAAACAAAATAGTTCTTGTTCTTAAATTGTATTTCTTATTGATATTAATTGGTTGAATTCTAAAATAAAGAGTACCTCCCATCATTTGTGGTTAGCAAGTCGAATCTTTTGATTCCAAACACACTTTTTGATAAAGCGATAATGATATTGTCATATTTTGCTAAAAAATGAAGTATATGAATTAAATCAAACAAGTATTAACACCATTATTACTCCAAATCTGTTTGCGTCCATCAATGAAATGAGTCATTCATCTTGGATTGCATCTCATGATATGTGAACTTGTTTAATTACTAAATAATGAGACTTTCTAATCACCTTAAGCTAATTAGGCTCCTCTTCTTGTTACAAGAACTATTTTTCATTCATTAACCATGAAATTATCTATCGACTATTTCTTAACGACTATATTCTTTATGAAAACAATTTCTATGAATCGTCTATAACATGAATTCATTCAATTGCAGCAAACAATAGAGTTCTTAATCTTGAATTGCTTTTCTTATTAATATTAATTGGTTGAATTCTAAAATAAAGAGTGCCTCACACCATTTCTGGTTAACAGGTCGAATCTTTTGATTCCAAACACACTTTTTGATAAAGCGATAATGAAATTGACTTATGTTGCTAAGCAACAAAGTATATTAATTAAATTAAACAAGTATTAACACCATTATTACTCCAAATCTGTTTACATCCATCAGCCAAAGGAGTCATTCATCTTGGTTTGCATTTTGTGGGAATGTGAACTTGATTAATTCCTAAATAATGAGCATTTGTAATCACCTTAAGCTAATTACGCTCCCCTTCTTGTTACAAGAACTATTTTTCATTCATTGATCGTGAAATTATATGTTGACTCATTCTTAACAATGATATTCGTTATGAAAACAATTTCCATGAATCGTCTATAACATGAATTCATTCAATTGCAACAAACAATAGAGTTCTTGATCTTAAATTACATTTCTTATTGATATTAATTGGTTGAATTCTAAAATAAAGAGTACCTCCCATCATTTGTGGTTAGCAAGTCGAATCTTTTGATTCCAAACACACTTTTTGATAAAGCGATGATGATATTGTCATATTTTGCTAAACAATGAAGTATATGAATTAAATCAAACAAGTATTAACACCATTATTACTCCACATCTGTTTGTGTCCATCAATGAAATGAGTCATTCATCTTGAATTGCATTTCATGCTATGTGAACTTGTTTAATTACTAAATAATGACACTTTCTAATCACCTTAAGCTGATTAGGCTCCACCTCTTGTTACAAGAACTATTTTTCATTCATTAACCATGAAATTATCTCTTGACTATTTCATAACGACCATATTCATTATGAAAACAATTTTCATGAATCATCTATAACATGAGTTCATTCAATTGAAACAAACAATAGAGTTCTTGATCTTAAATTGCATTTCTTATTGATATTAATTGGTTTAATTCTAAAATAAAAAGTACCTCCCATCATTCGTGGTTAGCAAGTCGAATCTTTTGATTCCAAACACACTTTTTGATAAAGCGATAATGATATTGTCATATGTTGCTAAACAATGAAGTATATGAATTAAATCAAACAAGTATTAACACCATTATTACTCCAAATCTGTTTGCGTCCATCAACGAAATGAGTCATTCCTCTTGAATTGCATTTCATGATATGTGAACTTGTTTAATTACTAAATAATGACACTTCTAATCACCATAAGCTGATTAGGCTCCTCTTCTTGTTACAAGAACTATTTTTCATTCATTAACCACGAAATTATCTCTTGACTATTTCTTAACGACCATATTCATTATGAAAACAATTTTCATGAAACATCTATAACATGAATTCATTCAATTGCAACAAACAATAGAGTTCTTGATCTTAAATTGCATTTCTTATGGATATTAATTGGTTTAATTCAAAAATAAAGAGTACCTCCCGTCATTCGTGGTTAGCAAGTCGAATCTTTTGATTCCAAACACACTTTTTGATAAAGCAATAATGAAATTGACATATGTTGCTAAACAATGAAGTATATGAATTAAATCAAACAAGTATTAACACCATTATTACTCCAAATCTGTTTGCGTCCATCAACGAAATGAGTCATTCCTCTTGAATTGCATTTCATGATATGTGAACTTGTTTAATTACTAAATAATGACACTTCTAATCACCATAAGCTGATTAGGCTCCTCTTCTTGTTACAAGAACTATTTTTCATTCATTAACCACGAAATTATCTCTTGACTATTTCTTAACGACCATATTCATTATGAAAACAATTTTCATGAAACATCTATAACATGAATTCATTTAATTGCAACAAACAATAGAGTTCTTGATCTTAAATTGCATTTCTTATGGATATTAATTGGTTTAATTCAAAAATAAAGAGTACCTCCCGTCATTCGTGGTTAGCAAGTCGAATCTTTTGATTCCAAACACACTTTTTGATAAAGCAATAATGAAATTGACATATGTTGCTAAACAATGAAGTATATGAATTAAATCAAACAAGTATTAACACCATTATTACTCCAAATCTGTTTGCGTCCATCAACGAAATGAGTCATTCCCTCTTGAATTGCATTTCATGATATGTGAACTTGTTTAATTACTAAATAATGACACTTCTAATCACCATAAGCTGATTAGGCTCCTCTTCTTATTACAAGAACTATTTTTCATTCATTAACCACGAAATTATCTCTTGACTATTTCTTAACGACCATATTCATTATGAAAACAATTTTCATGAAACATCTATAACATGAATTCATTCAATTGCAACAAACAATAGAGTTCTTGATCTTAAATTGCATTTCTTATGGATATTAATTGGTTTAATTCAAAAATAAAGAGTACCTCCCGTCATTCGTGGTTAGCAAGTCGAATCTTTTGATTCCAAACACACTTTTTGATAAAGCAATAATGAAATTGACATATGTTGCTAAACAATGAAGTATATTAATTAAATCAAACAAGTATTAACACCATTATTACTCCAAATCTGTTTGCGTCGATTAGCCAAATGAGTCCTTCATCTTGGATTGCATCTCATGATATGTGAACTTGTTTAATTACTAAATAATGAGTCTTTCTAATCACCTTAAGCTAATTAGGCTCCTCTTCTTGTTACAAGAACTATTTTTCATTCATTAACCATGAAATTATCTATCGACTATTTCTTAACGACTATATTCTTTATGAAAACAATTTCTATGAATCGTCTATAACATGAATTCATTCAATTGCAGCAAACAATAGAGTTCTTAATCTTGAATTGCTTTTCTTATTAATATTAATTGGTTGAATTCTAAAATAAAGAGTTCCTCACACCATTTCTGGTTAACAGGTCGAATCTTTTGATTCCAAACACACTTTTTGATAAAGCGATAATGAAATTGACATATGTTGCTAAGCAACGAAGTATATTAATTAAATTAAACAAATATTAACACCATTATTACTCCAAATCTGTTTACATCCATCAGCCAAAGGAGTCATTCATCTTGGTTTGCATTTTGTGCGAATGTGAACTTGATTAATTCCTAAATAATGAGCATTTGTAATCACCTTAAGCTAATTACGCTCCCCTTCTTGTTACAAGAACTATTTTTCATTCATTGACCGTGAAATTATATGTTGACTCATTCTTAACAATGATATTCATTATGAAAACAATTTCCATGAATCGTCTATAATATGAATTCATTCAATTGCAACAAACAATAGAGTTCTTGATCTTAAATTACATTTCTTATTGATATTAATTGGTTGAATTCTAAAATAAAGAGTACCTCCCATCATTTGTGGTTAGCAAGTCGAATCTTTTGATTCCAAACATACTTTTTGATAAAGCGATAATGAAATTGATAAATGTTGCTAAACAATGAACTATATTAATTAAACTAAACAAGTATTAACACCATTATTACTCCAAATCTGTTTGCGTCCATCAGCCAAATGAGTCATTCATCTTGGATTGCATTTTATTATATGTGAACTTGTTTAATTGCTAAATAATGAGACTTTCTAATCACCTTAAGCTAATTAGGCTCCTCTTCTTGTTACAAGGACTATTTTCCATTCATTAACCATGAAATTTTCTCTTGACTATTTCCTAACGACTATATTCATTACGAAAACAATTTCCATGAATCGTCTATAACATGAATTCATTCAATTGCAACAAACAATAAAGTTCTTGATCTTAAATTGCAATTCTTATTGATATTAATTGGTTTAATTCTAAAATAAATAGTACCTCCCATCATTTGTGGTTACCAAGTTGAATCTTATGATTCCAGATACACTTTTTGATAAAGCAATAATGAAACTGACATATGTTGCTAAACAATGAAGTATATTAATTAATTCAAACAAGTATTAACACCATTATTACTCCTAATCTGCTTGCGTCGATCAGCGAAATGAGTCATTCATCTTGGATGGAATTTCATTATATGTGAACTTGTTTAATTTCCAAATAATGATAGTTTCTAATCACCATAAGCTAATTAGTCGCCTCTTCTTGTTACAAGAACTATTTTTCATTCATTCACCATGAAATTATCTCTTGACTATTTCTTAACGACTATATTCATTATGAAAACAATTTCCATGAATCGTCTATAACATGAATTCATTCAATTGTAACAAACAATAGAGTTCTTGATCTTGATTTGCTTTTCTTGTTGATATTAATTGGTTGAATGAAAAAATAAAGAGTGTCTCTCTTCATTTCTGGTTACCATGTCAAATCTTTTGATTCCAAACACACTTTTTGATAAAGCGATAATGAAATTGACATATGTTGCTAAGCAACGAAGTATATTAATTAAATCAACAAGTATTAACACCATCATTACACCAAATCCGTTTCTGTCCATCAGCCAAAGGAGACATTCATGTTTGTTTGCATTTCGTGCAAATGTGACTATTAATTCCTAAATAATGAGCATTTGTAATCCTCTTAAGCTAATTATGCTCCTCTTCTTGTTACAAGAACTATTTTTCATGCATTCACCGTGAAATTATATGTTGACTCTTTCTTAACAACTATATTCATTATGAAAACAATTTCCATGAATCGTCTATATCATGAATTCATTCAATTGCAACAAACAATAGAGTTCTTGATCTTAAATTACATTTCTTATTGATATGAAGTGGTTGAATTCTAAAATAAAGAGTACCTCCGATCATTTGTGGTTAGCAAGTCGAATCTTTTGATTCCAAACATACTTTTTGATAAAGCGATAATGAAATTGACAAATGTTGCTAAACAATGAACTATATTAATTAAACTAAACAAGTATTAACACCATTATTACTCCAAATCTGCTTGCGTCGATCAGCCAAATGAGTCATTCATCTTGGATTGCATTTCATGATATGTGAACTTGTTTAATTACTAAATAATGACACTTTCTAATCACCTTAAGCTATTTGGGCTCCTCTTCTTGTTACAAGAACTAATTTTCATTCATTAACCATGAAATTATCTCTTGACTATTTCGTAACGACTATATTAATTAGGAAAACAATTTCAATGAATCGTCGATAATGAAATTGACATATGTTGCTAAACAACGAAGTATATTAATTAAATCAAACAAGTATTAACAACATTATTACTACAAATCTGTTTACGTCCATCAACCAAATGTGTCATTTATCTTGGATTGCATTTCATGATATGTGAACTTGTTTAATTACTAAACAATGAGACTTTCTAATCACCTTAAGGTAATTAGGCACCTCTTCTTGTTACAAGAACTATTTTTCATTCATTAACCATGGAATTATCTCTTGAATATTTCTTAACGACTATATTCATTATGAAAACAATTTCCATGAATCGTCTATAACATCAATTCATTGAATTGCAACAAACAATAGAGTTCTTGATCTTAAATTGCATTTCTTATTGATATTAATCGGTTTAATTCTAAAATAAAGAGTACCTCCCCTCATTTGTGGTTAGCAAGTCGAATCTTTTGATTCCAAACACACTTTTTGATAAAGCGATAATGAAATTGACATATGTTGCTAAACAATGAAGTATATTAATTAAATCAAACATGTATTAACACCATTATTACTCCTAATCTGCTTGCGTCAATCAGCAAAATGAGTCATTCATCTTGGATTGCATTTCACGATATGTGAACTTGTTTAATTACTAAATAATGATACTTTCTAATCACCATAAGCTAATTAGACTCCTCTTCTTGTTACAAGAACTATTTTTCATTCATTAACCATGAAATTATCTATTGACTAGTTCTTAACGACTATATTCATTATGAAAACAATCTCCATGAATCGTCTATAACATGAATTCATTCAATTGCAACGAAGTATATTAATTAAATCAAACAAGTATTAACACCATTATTACTCCAAATCTATTTACATCCATCAGCCGAAGGAGTCATTCATGTTGGTTTGCATTTCATGCTAATGTGAACTTGATTAATTCCTAAATAATGAGCGTTTCTAATCACCTTAAACTAATTACGATACTCTTCTTGTTATAAGAACTATTCTTCATGCATTGATCGTGAAATTATATGTTGACTCTTTCTTAACGACTATATTCATTATGAAAACAATTTCAATGAATCGTCTATAACATGAATTCATTCAATTGCAACAAACAATAGAGTTCTTGATCTTGAATTGCTTTTCTTATTGATATTAATTGGTTGAATTCAAAAATAAAAAGTGTCTCTCTTCATTTCTGGTTACCAGGTCGAATCTTTTTATTCCAAACACACTTTTTGATAAAGCGATAATGAAATTAACATATGTTTCTAAGCAACGGAGTATATTAATTAAATCAAACAAGTATTAACACCATTATTACACTAAATCTGTTTCCATCCATCAGCCAAAGGAGTCATTCATCTTGGTTTGCATTTCGTGCTAATGTGAACTTGATTAATTCCTAAATAATGAGCATTTGTAATCACCTTCAGCTAATTGCGCTCCCCTTCTTGTTACAAGAACTATTTTTCATTCATTGACCGTGAAATTATATGTTGACTCTTTCTTAACGATGATATTCATTATGAAAACAATTTTCATGAATCGTCTATTACATGAATTCATTCAATTGCAACAAACAATAGAGTTCTTGATCTTAAATTACATTTCTTAATGATATTAATTGGTTGAATTCTAAAATAAAGAGTACCTCCCATCATTTCTGGTTAGCAAGTCGAATCTTTTGATTCCAAACATACTTTTTGATAAAGCGATAGTGAAATTGACAAATGTTACTAAACAATGAACTATATTAATTAAACAAAACAAGTATTAACACCATTATTACTCCAAATCTGTTTGTGTCCTTCAGCCAAATGAGTCATTCATCTTGGATTGCATTTCATGATATGTGAACTTGTTTAATTACTAAATAATGAGACTTTCTAATCACCTTAAGCTAATTAGGCTCCTCTTCTTGTTACAAGAACTATTTTTCATTCCTTAGCCATGAAATTATCTATTGACTATTTCTTAACGACTATATTGATTATGAAAACATTTTCCATGAATCGTCTATAACATGAATTCATTCAATTGCAGCAAACAATAGAGTTCTTGATCTTGAATTGCTTTTCTTATTGATATTAATTGGTTGAATTCTAAAATAAAGAGTGCCTCCCATCATTTCTGGTTAGCAGGTCCAATCTTTTGATTCCAAACACACTTTTTAATAAAGAGATAATGAAATTGACATATGTTGCTAAACAACAAAGTATATTAATTAAATCAAACAAGTATTAACACCATTATTACTCCAAATCTATTTACATCCATCAGCCGAAGGAGTCATTCATGTTGGTTTGCATTTCGTGCTAATGTGAACTTGATTAATTCCTAAATAATGAGCGTTTCTAATCACCTTAAACTAATTATGATCCTCTTCTTGTTACAAGAACTATTCTTCATGCATTGATATTGAAATTATATGTTGACTCTTTCTTAATGACTATATTCATTATGAAAACAATTTCAATGAATCGTCTATAACATGAATTCATTCAATTGCAATAAACAATAGAGCTCTTGCGTCGATCAGCAAAATGATTCATTCATCTTCGATTGCATTTCATGATATGTGAACTGGTTTAATTACTAAATAATGAGACTTTCTAATCACCTTCAGTTAATTAGGCTCATCTTCTTGTTACAAGAACTATTTTTCATTCATTAACCATGAAATTATCTATCGACTATTTCTTAACGACTATATTCATTATGAAAACAATTTCGGTGAATCGTCCATAACATGAATCCATTCAATTGCAGCAAACAATAGAGTTCTTGATCTTGAATTGCTTTTCTTATTAATATTAATTGGTTGAATTCTAAAATAAAGAGTGCCTCACACCATTTCTGGTTAGCAGGTCGAATCTTTTGATTCCAAACACACTTTTTGATAAAGCGATAAAGAAATTGACATATGTTGCTAAGCAACGAAGTATATTAATTAAATCAAACAAGTATTAACACCATTATTACTCCAAAACAGTTTACATCCTTCAGCCAAAGTAGTCATTCATCTTGGTTTGCATTTCGTGCTAATGTGAACTTGATTAATTCCTAAATAATGAGCATTTCTAATCACCTTAAGCTAATTAGGCTCCTCTTCTTGTTACAAGAACTATTTTACATTGATTGACCATGAAATTATATGTTGACTCTTTCTTAATGACTATATTTATTATGCAAACAATTTCCATGGATGGTCTATAACATGAATTCATTCAATTGCAACAAACAATAGAGTTCTTGATCTTGAATTGCTTTTGTTATTGATATAAATTTTTTCAGTTCTAAAATAAAGAGTGCCTCCCATCATTTCTGGTTAGCAGGTCAAATCTTTTGATTCCAAACACAATTTTTGTTAAAGCGATAATGAAATTGATATATGTTGCTAAACAACGAAGTATATTAATTAAATCAAACAAGTATTAACACCATTATTACTGTAAATCTGTTTACATCCATCAGCCAAAGGATTCATTCAACTTGGTTTGCATTTCGTGCTAACGTGAACTTGATTAATTCCTAAATAATAAGCGTTTCTAATCACCATAAGCTAATTATGCTCCTCTTCTTGTTACAAGAACTATTTTAAATGGATTGACCATGAAATTATATGATGACTCTTTCTTAACAACCATATTCTTTACGAAAACAATTTTCATGAATCATTTATAACATGAATTCATTCAATTGCACCAAAATATAGAGTTCTTGATCTTAAATTGCATTTCTTATTGATATGAAGTGGTTGAATTCTAAAATAAAAAGTACCTCCCATCATTTGTGGTTAGCAAGTCGAATCTTTTGATTCCAAACACATTTTTTGATAAAGCGATAATGAAATTGACATATGTTGCTAAACAATGAAGTATATTAATTAAATTAAAAAAGTATTAACACCATTACTACTCCAAATCTGTTTGTGTCCTTCAGCCAAATGAGTCATTCATCTTGGATTGCATTTCATGATATGTGAACTTGTTTAATTACTAAATAATGAGACTTTCTAATCATCTTAAGCTAATTAGGCTCCTCTTCTTGTTTCAAGAACTATTTTTCATTCATTAACCATGAAATTATCTATCGACTATTTCGTAACGACTATATTAATTATGAAAACAATTTCCATGAATCGTCTATAACATGAATTCATTCAATTTCAGCAAACAATAGAGTTCATGATCTTGAATTGCTTTTCTTATTGATATTAATTGGTTGAATTATAGAATAAAGAGTGCCACCCATCATTTCTGGTTAACTGGTCGAATATTTTGATTGTAAACACACTTTTTGATAAAGCAATAATGAAATTGACATATGTTGCTAAACAACGAAGTATATTAATTAAATAGAACAAGTATTAACACCATTATTACTCCAAATGTGTTTACATCCATCAGCCAAAGGAGTCATACATCTTGGTTTGCATTTAGTGCTAATGTGAACTTGATTAATTCCTAAATAATGAGCGTTTCTAATCACCTTAAGCTAATTACAATCCTCTTCTTGTTACAAGAACTATTTTTCATGGATTGACCGTGAAATTAGATGTTGACTATTTCTTAACGACTATATTCATTATGAAAACAATTTCCATGAATCATCTATAACATGAATTCATTCAATTGCAACAAACAAAATAGTTCTTGTTCTTAAATTGTATTTCTTATTGATATTAATTAGTTGAATTCTAAAATAAAGAGTACCTCCCATCATTTATGGTTAGCAAGTCGAATCTTTTGATTCCAAACACACTTTTTGATAAAGCGACTATGATATTGTCATATGTTGCTAAACAATGAAGTATATGAATTAAATCAAACAAGTATTAACACCATTATTACTCCAAATCTGTTGGCGTCCATCAACGAAAGGAGTCACACATCTTGAATTGCATTTCATGATATGTGAACTTGTTTAATTACTAAATAATGACACTTTCTAATAACCTTAAGCTGATTAGGCTCCTCTTCTTGTTAGAAGAACTATTTTTCATTCATTAACCATGAAATTATCTCTTGACTATTTCTTAACGACCATATTCATTATGAAAACAATTTTCATGAATCATCTATAACATGAATTCATTCAATTGCAACAAACAATAGAGTTCTTGATCTTAAATTGCAATTCTTACTGATATTATTTGGTTTAATTCTAAAATAAAGAGTACCTCCCATCATTCGTGGTTAGCAAGTCGAATCTTTTGATTCCGAACACAGTTTTTGATAAAGCGATAATGATATTGTCATATGTTGCCAAACAATGAAGTATATGAATTAAATCAAACAAGTATAAACACCATTATTACTCCAAATCTGTTTGCGTCCATCAACGAAATGAGTCATTCATCTTGAATTGCATTTCATGATATGTGAGCTTGTTTAATTACTAAATAATGACACTTTCAAATCACCTTAAGCTGATTAGAATCCTCTTCTTGTTACAAGAACTATTTTTCATTGATTAACCATGAAATTATCTCTTGATTATTTCTTAACGACCATATTCATTATGAAAACAATTTTCATGAATCATCTATAACATGAGTTCATTCAATTGCAACAAACAATAGAGTTCTTTAACTTAAATTACATTTCTTATTGATATTAATTGTTTTAATTCTAAAATAAAGAGTACCTCCCATCATTCGTGGTTAGCAAGTTGAATCTTTTGATTCCAAACACACTTTTTGATAAAGCAATAATGAAATTGACATATGTTGCTAAACAATGAAGTATATTAATTAAATCAAACAAGTATTAACACCATTATTACTCCAAATCTGTTTGCGTCCGTCAACCAAATGAGTCATTCATTTTGGATTGCATCTCATGATATGTGAACTTGTTTAATTATTAAATAATGAGACTTTCTAATCACCTTAAGCTAATCAGTCGCCTCTTCTTGTTACAAGAACTATTTTTCATTCATTCACCATGAAATTATCTCTTGACTATTTCTTAACGATGATATTCATTATGAAAACAATTTCCATGAATCGTCTATAACATCAATTCATTCAATTGCAACAAACAATAGAGTTCTTGATCTTGATTTGCTTTTCTTGTTGATATTAATTGGTTGAATTAAAAAATAAAGAGTGCCTCTCTTCATTTCTGGTTACCATGTGGAATCTTTTGATTCCAAACATACTTTTTGATAAAGCGATAATGAAATTGACATATGTTGCTAAAAAATGAAGTATATTAATTAAATCAAACAAGTATTAACACCATTATTACTCCAAATCTGTTTGTGTTCCTCAGCGAAATGAGTCATTTATCTTGGATTGCCTTTCATGATATGTGAACTTGTTTAATTACTAAATAATGAGACTTTCTAATCACCTTAATCTAATTAGGCTCCTCTTCTTGTTTCAAGAACTATTTTTCATTCATTAACCATGAAATTATCTCTTGACTATTTCTTAACGACTATATTCATTATGAAAACAATTTCCATGAATCGTATACAACATGAAGTCATTCAATTGCAACAAACAATAGAATTCTTGATCTTAAATTACATTTTTTATTGATATTAATTGGTTTAATTATAAAATCAAGAGTACCTCCCATCATTCGTGGTTAGCAAGTCGAATCTTTTGAGTCCAAACACACTTTTTGATAAAGCAATAATGAAATTGACATATGTTGCTAAACAATGAAGTATATTAATTAAAACAAACAAGTATTAACACCATTATTACTTTAAATCTGCTTGCGTCGATCAGCAAAATGATTCATTCATCTTCGATTGCATTTCATGATATGTGAACTGGTTTAATTACTAAATAATGAGACTTTCTAATCACCTTCAGCTAATTAGGCTCATCTTCTTCTTACAAGAACTATTTTTCATTCATTAACCATGAAATTATCTAGCGACTATTTCTTAACGACTATATTCATTATGAAAACAATTTCGGTGAATCGTCCATAACATGAATCCATTCAATTGCAGCAAACAATAGAGTTCTTGATCCTGAATTGCTGTTCTTATTAATATTAATTGGTTGAATTCTAAAATAAAGAGTG
Source organism: Ceriops zippeliana (assembly GCA_037897445.1). Taxonomy (NCBI): domain Eukaryota; kingdom Viridiplantae; phylum Streptophyta; class Magnoliopsida; order Malpighiales; family Rhizophoraceae; genus Ceriops; species Ceriops zippeliana. Next base: position 26,597 of record JBAPLH010002080.1, read on the forward strand.
CCTCACACCATTTCTGGTTAGCAGGTCGAATCATTTGATTCCAAACACACTTTTTGATAAAGCGATAAAGAAATTGACATATGTTGCTAAGAAACGAAGTATATTAATTAAATCAAACAAGTATTAACACCATTATTACTCCAAATCTGTTTGCATCCATCAGCCAAAGGAGTCATTCATCTTGGTTTTCATTTCATGTTATGTGAACTTGTTTAATTACTAAATAATGAGACTTTCTAATCACCTTAAGCTAATTAGGCTCCTCTTCTTGTTCCAAGAACTATTTTTCATTCATTAACCATGAAATTATCTCTCGACTATTTCTTAACGACTATATTCGTTATGAAAACAATTTCCATGAATTCATTCAATTGCAACAAACAATAGAGTTCTTGATTTTAAATTGCATTTTTATTCATATTAATTGGTTGAATTCTAAAATAAAGAGTACCTCCCATCATTTATGGTTAGCAAGTCGAATCTTTTGATTCCAAACACACTTTTTGATAAAGCGATAATGATATTGTCATATGTTGCTAAACAATGAAGTATATGAATTAAATCAAACAAGTATTAACACCATTATTACTCCAAATCTGTTGGCGTCCATCAACGAAAGGAGTCACTCATCTTGAATTGCATTTCATGATATGTGAACTTGTTTAATTACTAAATAATGAGGCTTTCTAATCACCTTAAGCTAATTAGGCTCCTCTTCGTGTTACAAGAACTATTTTTCATTCATTAACCATGAAATTATCTCTGGACTATTTCTTAACGACAATATTCATTATGAAAACAATTTTCATGAATCCTCTATAACATGAATTCATTCAATTGCAACAAACAATAGAGTTCTTGATCTTAAATTCCATTTCTTATTGATATTAATTGGTTTAATTCTAAAATAAAGAGTACCTCCCATCATTTGTGGTTAGCAAGTCGAATCTTTTGATTCCAAACACACTTTTTGATAAAGCGATAATGATATTGTCATATGTTGCTAAATAATGAAGTATATGAATTAAATCAAACAAGTATTAGCACCATTATTACTCCAAATCTGTTTGCGTCCATCAATGAAATGAGTCATTCATCTTGGATTGAATCTCATGATATGTGAACTTGTTTAATTACTAAATAATGAGACTTTCTAATCACCTAAGCTAATTAGACTCCTCTTCTTGTTAGAAGAACTATTTTTCATTCCTTAACCATGAAATTATCTATCGACTATTTTTTAACGACTATATTCTTCATGAAAACAATTTTCATGAATCGTCTATAACATGAATTCATTCAATTGCGGCAAACGATAGAGTTCTTGATCTTGAATTGCTTTTCTTATTAATATTAATTGGTTGAATTCTAAAATAAAGAGTGCCTCACACCATTTCTGGTTAACAGGTCGAATCTTTTGATTCCAAACACACTTTTTGATAAAGCGATAAAGAAATTGACATATGTTGCTAAGCAATGAAGTATATTAATTAAATTAAACAAGTATTAACACCATTATTACTCCAAATATGTTTACATCCATCAGCCAAAGGAGTCATTCATCTTTGTTTGCATTTCGTATGAATGTGAACTTGATCAATTCCCAAATAATGAGCATTTGAAATCACCTTAAGCTAATTACGCTCCCCTTCTTGTTACAAGAACTATTTTTCATTCATTGACCGTGAAATTATATGTTGACTCTTTCTTAACGATGATATTCATTATGAAAACAATTTCCATGAATCTATAACATGAATTCATTCAATTGCAACAAACAGTAGAGTTCTTGATCTTAAATTAAATTTCTTATTGATATTAATTGGTTGAATTCTAAAATAAAGAGTACCTCCCATCATTTGTGGTTAGCAAGTCGGATCTTTTGATTCCAAACATACTTTTTGATAAAGCGATAATGAAATTGACAAATGTTACTAAACAATGAACTATATTAATTAAACTAAACAAGTATTAACACCATTATTACTCCAAATTCGTTTGTGTCCATCAGCCAAATGAGTCATTCATCTTGGATTGCATTTCATGATATGTGAACTTGTTTAATTACTAAATAATGAGACTTTCTAATCACCTTAAGCTAATTAGGCTCCTCTTCTTGTTACAAGGACAATTTTTCATTCCTTAACCATGAAATTATCTCTTGACTATTTCCTAACAACTATATTCATTACGAAAACAATTTCCATGTTCATTCAATTGTAACAAACAATAGAGTTCTTGATCTTAAATTGCATTTCTTATTGATATTAATTGGTTTAATTCTAAAATAAATAGTATCTCCCATCATTTGTGGTTAGCAAGTCGAATCTTTTGATTCCAATCACACTTTTTGATAAAGCAATAATGAAATTCACATATGTTGCAAAACAATGAAGTATATTAACTAAATGAAACAAGTATTAACACCATTATTACTCCTAATTTGCTTACGTCGATCAACAAAAAGAGTCATTCATCATGGATTGCATTTCATTATATGTGAATTTGTTTAAATTCTAAATAATGATAGTTTCTAATCACCATAAGCTAATTAGTCGCCTATTCTATTTACAACAACTATTTTTCATTCGTTCACCATGAAATTATCTCTTGACTATTTCTTAACGACTATATTCATTATGAAAACAATTTCCATGAATCGTCTATATCATGAATTCATTCAATTGCAACAAACAATAGAGTTCTTGATCTTAATTTGCTTTTCTTGTTGATATTAATTGTTTGAATTAAAAAATAAAGAGTGTCTCTCTTCATTTCTGGTTACCATGTGGAATCTTTTGATTCCAAACACACTTTTTGATAAAGCGATAATGAAATTGACATATGTTGCTAAACAATGAAGTATATTAATTAAATCAAACAAGTATGAACACCATTATTACTCCAAATCTGCTTGCGTCGATCAGCAAAATGAGTCATTCATCTTGGATTGCATGTCATGATATGTGAACTGGTTTAATTACTAAATAATGAGACTTTCCAGTCACCTTCAGCTAATTAGGCTCATCTTCTTGTTTCAAGAACTATTTTTCATTCATTAACGATGAAATTATCTATCGACTATTTCTTAACGACTATATTCATTACGAAAATAATTTCCATGAATCATCTATAACATGAATTCATTCAATTGCAGCAAATGTTAGAGTTCTTGATCTTGAATTGCTTTTCTTATTAATATTAATTGGTTGAATTCTAAAATAAAGAGTGCCTCACACCATTTCTGGTTAGCCGGTCGAATCTTTTGATTCCAAACACACTTTTTGATAAAGCGATAAAGAAATTGACATATGTTACCAAGCAACGAAGTATATTAACTAAATCAAACAAGTATTAACACCATTATTACTCCAAATCTGTTTACATCCATTAGCCAAAGGAGTCATTCATCTTGGTTTGTATTTCATGTTATGTGAACTTGTTTAATTACTAAATAATGAGACTTTCTAATCACCTTAAGCTAATTAGGCTCCTCTACTTGTTCCAAGAACTATTTTTCATTCATTAACCATGAAATTATCTCTGGACTATTTCTTAACGACTATATTCATTATGAAAACAATTTCCATGAATCGTCTATGACATGAATTCATTCAATTGCAACAAACAATAGAGTTCTTGATTTTAAATTGCATTTTTATTGATATTAATTGGTTGAATTCTAAAATAAAGAGTACCTCCCATCATTTGTGGTTAGCAAGTCGAATCTTTTGATTCCAAACACACTTTTTGAGAAAGCGATAATGAAATTGACATATGTTGCTAAACAATGAACTATATTAATTAAACCAAACAAGTATTAACACCATGATTACTCCTAATCTGCTTGTGTCGATCAGCGTAATGAGTCATTCATCTTGGATTGCATTTCGTTATATGTGAACTTGTTTAATTACTAAATAATGATACTTTCTAATCACCTTAAGCTAATTAGTCACCTCTTCTTGTTACAAGAACTATTTTTCATTCATTCACCGTGAAATTATCTCTTGACTATTTCTTAATGACTATATTCATTATGACAACAATTTCCATGAATCGTCTATAACATGAATTCATTCAATTGCAACAAACAATAGAGTTCTTGATCTTGATTTGCTTTTCTTGTTGATATCAATTGGTTGAATAAAAAAATAAAGAGTGTCTCTCTTCATTTCTGGTTACCATGTCGAATCTTTTGATTCCAAACATACTTTTCGATAAAGCGATAATGAAATTGACATATGTTGCTAAACAATGAATGTATATTAATTAAATCAAACAAGTATTAACACCATTATTACTCCTAATCTGTTTGCGTCGATCAGCCAAATGAGTCATTCATCTTAGATTGCATTTCATGATATGTGAAATTGTTCAATTACTAAATAATGAGACTTTCTAATTACCTTAAGCTAATTAGACTCCTCTTCTTGTTCCAAGAACTATTTTTCATTCATTAACCATGAAATTATATCTCGACTATTTCACAACGACTGTATTCATTATGAAAACAATTTCCATGAATCGTCTATGACATGAATTCATTCAATTGCAACAAACAATAGAGTTCTTGATTTTAAATTGCATTTTTATTGATATTAATTGGTTGAATTATAGAATAAAGAGTACCTCCCATCATTTGTGGTTAGCAAGTCAAATCTTTTGATTCCAAACACACTTTTTGATAAAGCGATAATGAAATTGACATATGTTGCTAAACAATGAAGTATATTAATTAAATCAAACAAGTATGAACACCATTATTACTCCAAATCTGCTTGCGCAGCAAAATGAGTCATTCATCTTGGATTGCATTTCATGATATGTGAACTGGTTTAATTACTAAAGAATGAGACTTTCTAATCACCTTCAGCTAATTAGGCTCATCTTCTTGTTTCAAGAACTATTTTTCATTCATTAACGATGAAATTATCTATCGACTATTTCTTAACGACCATATTCATTACGAAAATAATTTCCATGAATCATCTATAACATGAATTCATTCAATTGCAGCAAACAATAGAGTTCTTGATCTTGAATTGCTTTTCTTATTAATATTAATTGGTTGAATTCTAAAATAAAGAGTGCCTCACACCATTTCTGGTTAGCAGGTCGAATCTATTGATTCCAAATACACTTTTTGATGACGCGATAAAGAAATTGACATATGTTACTAAGCAACGAAGTATATTAACTAAATCAAACAAGTATTAACATCATTATTACTCCAAATCTGTTTACATCCATCAGCCAAAGGAGTCATTCATCTTGGTTTGCATTTCATGTTATGTGAACTTGTTTAATTACTAAATAATGAGACTTTCTAATCACCTTAAGCTAATTAGGCTCCTCTACTTGTTCCAAGAACTATTTTTCATTCATTAACCATGAAATTATCTCTCGACTATTTCTTAACGACTATATTCATTATGAAAACAATTTTCATGAATCGTCTATGACATGAATTCATTCAATTGCAACAAACAATAGAGTTCTTGATTTTAGATTGCATTTTTATTGATATTAATTGGTTGAATTCTAAAATAAAGAGTACCTCCCATCATTTGTGGTTAGCAAGTCGAATCTTTTGATTCCAAACACACTTTTTGATAAAGCAATAATGAAATTGACATATGTTGCTAAACAATGAACTATATTAATTAAACCAAACAAGTATTAACACCATGATTACTCCTAATCTGCTTGCGTCGATCAGCGTAATGAGTCATTCATCTTGGATTGCATTTCGTTATATGTGAACTTGTTTAATTACTAAATAAGGATACTTTCTAATCACCTTAAGCTAATTAGTCGCCTCTTCTTGTTACAAGAACTATTTTTCATTCATTCACCATGAAATTGTCTCTTGACTATTTCTTAATGACTATATTCATTATGAAAACAATTTCCATGAATCGTCTATAACATGAATTCATTCAATTGCAACAAACAATAGAGTTCTTGATCTTGATTTGCTTTTCTTGTTGATATTAATTGGTTGAATAAAAAAATAAAAAGTGTCACTCTTCATTTCTAGTTACCATGTCGAATCTGTTGATTCCAAACACATTTTTCGATAAAGCGATAATGAAATTGACATATCTTGCTAAACAATGAAGTATATTAATTAAATCAAACAAGTATTAACACCATTATTACTCCTAATCTGTTTACGTCAATCAGCCAAATGAGTCATTCATCTTGGATTGCATTTCATGATATGTGAAATTGTTTAATTACTAAATAATGAGACTTTCTAATTACCTTAAGCTAATTAGACTCCTCTTCTTGTTCCAAGAACTATTTTTCATTCATTAACCATGAAATTATCTCTCGACTATTTCTTAACAACTATATTCATTATGAAAACAATTTCCATGAATCGTCTATAACATGAATTCATTCAATTGCAACAAACAATAGAGTTCTTGATCTTGATTTGCATTTCATGTTGATATTAATTGGTTGAATAAAAAAATAAAATGTGTCTCTCTTCATTTCTAGTTACCATGTCGAATCTTTTGATTCCAAACACATTTTTCGATAAAGCGATAATGAAATTGACATATGTTGCTAAACAATGAAGTATATTAATTAAATCAAACAAGTATTAACACCATTATTACTCCTAATCTGTTTGCGTCAATCAGCCAAATGAGTCATTCATCCTGGATTGCATTTCATGATATGTGAAATTGTTTAATTACTAAATAATGAGACTTTCTAATTACCTTAAGCTAATTAGACTCCTCTTCTTGTTCCAAGAACTATTTTTCATTCATTAACCATGAAATTATCTCTCGACTATTTTTTCACCACTATATTCATTATGAAAACAATTTCCATGAATCGTCTATGACATGAATTCATTCAATTGCAACAAACAATAGAGTTTTTGATTTTAAATTGCATTTTATTGATATTAATTGGTTGAATTATAGAATAAAGAGTACCTCCCATCATTTGTGGTTAGCAAGTCGAATCTTTTGATTCCAAACACACTTTTTGATAAAGCAATAATGAAATTGACATATGTTGCTCAACAATGAAGTATATTAATTAAATCAAACAAGTATTAACACCATTATTACTCCAAATCTGCTTGCGTCGATCAGCAAAATGAGTCATTCATCTTGGATTGCATTTCATGATATGTGAACTGGTTTAATTACTAAATAATGAGACTTTCTAATCACCTTCAGCTAATTAGGCTCATCTTCTAGTTACAAGAACTATTTTTCATTCATTGACGATGAAATTATCTATCGACTATTTCTTAACGACCATATTCATTACGAAAATAATTTCCATGAATCGTCTATGACATGAATTCATTCAATTGCAACAAACAAAAGAGTTCTTGATTTTAAATTGCATTTTTATTGATATTAATCGGTTGAATTATAGAATAAAGAGTACCTCCCATCATTTGTGGTTAGCAAGTCGAATCTTTTGATTCCAAACACACTTTTTGATAAAGCAATAATGAAATTGGCATATGTTGCTCAACAATGAAGTATATTAATTAAATCAAACAAGTATTAACACCATTATTACTCCAAATCTGCTTGCATCAATCAGCAAAATGAGTCATTCATCTTGGATTGCATTTCATGATATGTGAACTGGTTTAATTACTAAATAATGAGACTTTCTAATTACCTTCAGCTAATTAGGCTCATCTTCTTGTTACAAGAACTATTTTTTATTCATTAACGATGAAATTATCTATCGACTATTTCTTAACGACCATATTCATTACGAAAATAATTTTCATGAATCGTCTATAACATGAATTCATTCAATTACAGCAAACAATAGAGTTCTTGATCTTGAATTGCTTTTGTTATTAATATTAATTGGTTGAATTCTAAAATAAAGAGTTCCTCACACCATTTCTGGTTAGTAGGTCGAATCTTTTGATTCTAAACACACTTTTTGATAAAGCAATAAAGAAATTGACATATGTTGCTAAGCAACGAAGTATATTAATTAAATCACACAAGTATTAACACCATTATTACTCCAAATCTGTTTATATCCATTAGCCAAAAGAGTCATTCATCGTGGTTTGCATTTCATGTTATGTGAACTTGTTTAATTACTAAATAATGAGACTTTCTAATCACCTTAAGCTAATTAGGCTCCTCTACTTGTTCCAAGAATTATTTTTCATTCATTAACCATGAAATTATCTCTTGACTATTTCTTAACGACTATATTCATTATGAAAACAATTTCCATGAATCGTCTATGACATGAATTCATTCAATTGCAACAAACAATAGAGTTCTTGATTTTAAATTGTATTTTTATTGATATTAATAGGTTGAATTCTAAAATAAAGTGTACCTCCCATCATTTGTGGTTAGCAAGTCGAATCTTTTGATTCCAAGCACACTTTTTGAGAAAGCGATAATGAAATTGACATATGTTGCTAAACAATGAACTATATTAATTAAACCAAACAAGTATTAACACCATGATTACTCCTAATCTGCTTGCATCGATCAGCGTAATGAGTCATTCATCTTGGATTGCATTTCGTTATATGTGAACTTGTTTAATTACTAAATAAAGATACTTTCTAATCACCTTAAGCTAATTAGTCGCCTCTTCTTGTTACAAGAACTATTTTTCATTCATTCACCGTGAAATTATCTCTTGACTATTTCTTAATGACTATATTCATTATGACAACAATTTCCATGAATCGTCTATAACACGAATTCATTCAATTGCAACAAACAATAGAGTTCTTGATCTTGATTTGCTTTTCGTGTTGATATTAATTGGTTGAATAAAAAAATAAAAAGTGTCTCTCTTCATTTCTGGTTACCATGTCGAATCTTTTGATTCCAAACACACTTTTCGATAAAGTGCTAATGAAATTAACATATGTTGCTAAACAATGAAGTATATTAATTAAATCAAACAAGTATTAACACCATTATTACTCCTAATCTGTTTGCGTCGATCAGCCAAATGTGTCATTCATCTTGGATTGCATTTCATGATATGTGAAATTGTTTAATTACAAAATAATGAGACTTTCTAATTACCTTAAGCTAATTAGACTCCTCTTCTTGTTCCAAGAACTATTTTTCATTCATTAACCATGAAATTATCTCTCGACTATTTCTTAACGACTGTATTCATTGTGAAAACAATTTCCATGAATCGTCTATGACATGAATTCATTCAATTGCAACAAACAATAGAGTTCTTGATTTTAAATTGCATTTTTATTGATATTAATTGGTTCAATTATAGAATAAAGAGTACCTCCCATCATTTGTGGTTAGCAAGTCGAATCTTTTGATTCCAAACACACTTTTTGATAAAGCGACAATGAAATTGACATATGTTGCTAAACAATGAAGTATATTAATTAAATCAAACAAGTATGAACACCATTATTACTCCAAATCTGCTTGCGTCGATCAGCAAAATGAGTCATTCATCTTGGATTGCATTTCATGATATGTGAACTGGTTTAATTACTAAAGAATGAGACTTTCTAATCACCTTCAGCTAATTAGGCTCATCTTTTTGTTACAAGCACTATTTTTCATTCATTAACGATGAAATTATCTATCGACTATTTCTTAACGACTATATTCATTACGAAAATAATTTCCATGAATCGTCTATAACATGAATTCATTCAATTGCAGCAAACAATAGAGTTCTTGATCTTGAATTGCTTTTCTTATTAATATTAATTGGTTGAATTCTAAAATAAAGAGTGCCTCACACCATTTCTGGTTAGCAGGTCGAATCTTTTGATTCCAAACACACCTTTTGATAAAGCGATAAGGAAATTGACATATGTTGCTAAGCAACGAAGTATATTAACTAAATCAAACAAGTATTAACACCATTATTACTCCAAATCTGCTTGCATCGATCAGCAAAATGAGTCATTCATCTTGGATTGCATTTCATGATATGTGAACTGGTTTAATTACTAAATAATAAGACTTTCTAATCACCTTCAGCTAATTAGGCTCATCTTCTAGTTACAAGAACTATTTTTCATTCATTAACGATGAAATTATCTATCGATTATTTCTTAACGACCATATTCATTACGAAAATAATTTCCATGAATCGTCTATAACATGAATTCATTCAATTACAGCAAACAATATAGTTCTTGATCTTGAATTGCTTTTCTTATTAATATTAATTGGTTGAATTCTAAAATAAAGAGTGCCTCACACCATTTCTGGTTAGTAGGTCGAATCTTTTGATTCCAAACACACTTTTTGATAAAGCGATAAAGAAATTGACATATGTTGCTAAGCAAGGAAGTATATTAATTAAATCAAACAAGTATTAACACCATTATTACTCCAAATCTGTTTACATCCATTAGCCAAAGGAGTCATTCATCTTGGTTTCCATTTCATGTTATGTGAACTTGTTTAATTACTAAATAATGAGACTTTCTAATCACCTTAAGCTAATTAGGCTCCTTTACTTGTTCCAAGAACTATTTTTCATTCATTAACCATGAAATTATCTCTCGACTATTTCTTAACGACTATATTCATTATGAAAACAATTTCCATGAATCGTCTATGACATGAATTCATTCAATTGCAACAAACAATAGAGTTCTTGATTTTAAATTGCATTTTTATTGATATTAATTGGTTAAATTCTAAAATAAAGAGTACCTCCCATCATTTGTGGTTAGCAAGTCGAATCTTTTGATTCCAACCACACTTTTTGAAAAAGCGATAATGAAATTGACATATGTTGCTAAACAATGAACTATATTAATTAAACCAAACAAGTATTAACACCATGATTACTCCTAATCTGCTTGCGTCGATCAGCGTAATGAGTCATTCATCTTGGATTGCATTTTGTTATATGTGAACTTGTTTAATTACAAAATCATGATACTTTCTAATCACCTTAAGCTAATTAGTCGCCTCTTCTTGTTACAAGAACTATTTTTCATTCATTCACCATGAAATTATCTCTTGACTATTTCTTAACGACTATATTCATAATGAAAACAATTTCCGTGAATCGTCTATAACATGAATTCATTCAATTGCAACAAACAATAGAGTTCTTGATCTTGATTTGCTTTTCCTGTTGATATTAATTGGTTGAGTAAAAAAATGAAGTATATTAATTAAATCAAACAAGTATTAACACCATTATTACTCCAAATCTGTTTACATCCATCAGCCAAAGGAGTCATTCATCTTGGTTTGCATTTCATGTTATGTGAACTTGTTTAATTACTAAATAATGAGACTTTCTAATCACCTTAAGCTAAGTAGACTCCTTTACTTGTTCCAAGAACCATTTTTCATTCATTAACAATGAAATTATCTCTCGACTATTTCTTAACGACTATATTCATTATGAAAACAATTTCCATGAATCGTCTATTACATGAATTCATTCAATTGCAACAAACAATAGAGTTCTTGATTTTAAATTGCATTTTTATTGATATTAATTGGTTGAATTCTAAAATAAAGAGTACCTCCCATCATTTGTGGTTAGCAAGTCGAATCTTTTGATTCCAAAGACACTTTTTGAGAAAGCGATAATGAAATTGACATACGTTGCTAAACAATGAAGTATATTAATTAAATCAAACAAGTATTAACACCATGATTACTCCAAATCTGCTTTCGTAGATCAGCAAAATGGGTCATTCATCTTGGATTGCATTTCGTTATATGTGAACTTGTTTAATTACTGAATAATGATACTTTCTAATCACCTTAAGCTAATTAGTCGCCTCTTCTTGTTACCAGAACTATTTTTCATTCTTTCACCATGAAATTATCTCTTGACTATTTCTTAATGACTATATTCATTATGAAAATAATTTCCATGGATCGTCTATAACATGAATTCATTCAATTGCAACAAACAATAGAGTTCCTGATCTTGATTTGCTTTTCTTGTTGATATCAATTGGTTGAATAAAAAAATAAAGAGTGTCTCTCTTCATTTCTAGTTACCATGTCGAATCTTTTGATTCCAAACACACTTTTCGATAAAGCGATAATGAAATTGACATATGTTGCTAAACAATGAAGTATATTAATTAAATCAAACAAGTATTAACACCATTATTACTCCTAATCTGTTTGCGTCGATCAGCCAAATGAGTCATTCAGCATGGAGTGCATTTCATGATATGTGAACTTGTTTAATTACTAAATAATGAGACTTTCTAATTACCTTAAGCTAATTAGGCTTCTCTTCTTGTTCCAAGAACTATTTTTCATTCATTAACCATGAAATTATCTCTCGACTATTTCTTAACGACTATATTCATTAGGAAAACAATTTCCATGAATCGTCTATGACATGAATTCATTCAATTGCAACAAACAATAGAGTGCTTGATCTTAAATTACATTTCTTATTGATATTAATTGGTTGAATTATAAAATAAAGAGTACCTCCCATCATTTGTGGTTAGCAAGTCGAATCTTTTGATTCCAAACATACTTTTTGATAAAGCGATAATGAAATTGACAAATGTTGCTAAACAATGAACTATATTAATTGAACTAAACAAGTATTAACACCATTATTACTCCAAATCTGTTTGCGTCCATCAGCCAAATGAGTCATTCATCTTGGATTGCATTTCATGATATGTGAACTTGTTTAATTACTAAATAATGAGACTTTCTAATCACCTTAAGCTAATTAGGCTCCTCTTCTTGTTACAAGGACTATTTTTCATTCATTAACCATGAAATTATTTCTTGACTATTTCCTGAGGACTATATTCATTACGAAAACAATTTCCATGAATCGTCTATAACATGAATTAATTCAATTGCAACAAACAATAGACTTCTTGATCTTAAATTGCATTTCTTATTGATATTAATTGGTTTAATTCTAAAATAAAGAGCACCTCCCATCAATCGTGGTTACCAAGTCGAATCTTTTGATTCGAAACACACCTTTTTATAAAGCAATAATGAAATTGACATATGTTGCCAAACAATGAAGTATATTAATTAAATCAAACAAGTATTAACACCATTATTACTCCTAATCTGTTTGCGTCGATCAGCCAAATGAGTCATTCATCTTGGATTGAATTTCATGATATGTGAACTGGTTTAATTACTAAATAATGAGACTTTCTAATCACCTTAAGCTAATTAGGCTCCTCGTCTTGTTTCAAGAACTATTTTTCATTCCTTAACCATGAAATTTTCTCTTGAGTATTTCTTAACGACTATATTCATTATGAAAACAATTTCCATGAATCGACTATAACATGAAGTCTTTCAATTGCAACAAACAATAGAGTTCTTCATCTTAAATTGCATTTCTTATTGATATTATTTGGTTTAATTCTAAAATCAAGAGTACCTCCCATCATTCGTGGTTAGCAAGTCGAATCCTTTGATTCGAAACACACTTTTTGATAAAGCAATAATGAAATTGACATATGTTGCTAAACAATGAAGTATATTAATTAAATCAAACAAGTATTAACACCATTATTACTCCTAATCTGTTTGCGTCGATCAGCCAAATGAGTCATTCATCTTGGATTGCATTTCATGATATGTGAACTGGTTTAATTACTAAATAATCAGACTTTTTAATCACCTTCAGCTAATTAGGCTCATCTTCTTGTTACAAGAACTATTTTTCATTCATTAACCATGAAATTATCTATCGACTATTTCTTGACGACTATATTCATTATGAAAATAATTTCCATGAATCGTCTATAACATGAATTCATTCAATTGCAGCAAACAATAGAGTTCTTGATCTTGAATTGCTTTTCTTATTAATATTAATTGGTTGAATTCTAAAATAAAGAGTGTCTCACACCATTTCTGGTTAGCAGGTCGAATCTTTTGATTCCAAACACACTCTTTGATAAAGCGATAAAGAGATTGACATATGTTGCTAAGCAACGAAGTATATTAATTAAATCAAACAAGTATTACCACCATTATTACTCCAAATCTGTTTACATCCATCAGCCAAAGGAGCCATTCATCTTGGTTTGCCTTTCATGATATGTGAACTTGTTTAATTACTAAATAATGAGACTTTCTGATGGCCTTTAGCTAATTAGGCTCCTCTTCTTGTTCCAAGAACTATTTTTCATTCATTAACCATGAAATTATCTCTCGACTGTTTCTTAACAACTATATTCATTATGAAAACAATTTCCATGAATCGTCTATGACATGAATTCATTCAATTGCAAAAAACAATAGAGTTCTTGATTTTAAATTGCATTTTTATTGATATTAATTGGTTGAATTCTAAAATAAAGAGTACCTCCCATCATTTGTGGTTAGCAAGTCGAATCTTTTGATTCCAAACACACTTTTTGAGAAAGCGATAATGAAATTGACATATGTTGCTAAACAATGAACTATATTAATTAAACCAAACAAGTATTAACACCATTATTACTCCTAATCTGCTTGCGTCGATCAGCGTAATGAGTCATTCATCTTGGATTGCATTTCGTTATATGTGAACTTGTTTAATTACTAAATAATTATACTTTCTAATCACCTTAAGCTAATTAGTCGCCTCATCTTGTTACAAGAACTATTTTTCATTCATTCACCATGAAATTATCTCTTGACTATTTCTTAATGACTATATTCATTATGAAAACAATTTCCATGAATCGTCTAGAACATGAATTCATTCAATTGCAACAAACAATAGAGTTCTTGATCTTGATTTGATTTTCTTGTTGATATTAATTGGTTGAATAAAAAAATAAAAAGTGCTCTCTTCATTTCTAGTTACCATGTCGAATCTTTTGATTCCAAACACATTTTTCGATAAAGCGATAATGAAATTGACATATGTTGCAAAACAATGAAGTATATTAATTAAATCAAACAAGTATTAACACCATTATTACTCCTCATCTGTCATTCATCTTGGATTGCATTTCATGATATGTGAACTTGTTTAATTACTAAATAATGAGACTTTCTAATTACCTTAAGCTAATTAGGCTCCTCTTCTTGTTCCAAGAACTATTTTTCATTCATTAACCATGAAATTATCTATCGACTATTTCTTGACGACTATATTCATTATGAAAATAATTTCCATGAATCATCTATAACATGAATTCATTCAATTGCAGCAAACAATAGAGTTCTTGATTTTAAATTGCATTTTTATTGATATTAATTGGTTGAATTCTAAAATAAAGAGTACCTCCCATCATTTGTGGTTAGCAGGTCGAATCTTTTTATTCCAAACACACTTTTTGATAAAGCGATAAAGAGATTGACATATGTTGCTAAGCAACGAAGTATATTAATTAAGTCAAACAAGTATTAACACCATTATTACTCCAAATCTGTTTACATCCTTCAGCCAAAGGAGCCATTCATCTTGGTTTGCCTTTCATGATATGTGAACTTGTTTAATTACTAAATAATGAGACTTTCTAATGGCCTTTAGCTAATTAGGCTCCTCTTCTTGTTCCAAGAACTATTTTTCATTCATTAACCATGAAATTATCTCTCAACTCTTTCTTAACGACTATATTCATTATGAAAACAATTTCCATGAATCGTCTATGACATGAATTCATTCAATTGCAACAAACAATAGAGTTCTTGATCTTAAATCACATTTCTTATTGATATTAATTGGTTGAATTCTAAAATAAAGAGTACCTCCCATCATTTGTGGTTAGCAAGTCGAATCTTTTGATTCCAAACATACTTTTTGATAAAGCGATAATGAAATTGACAAATGTTGCTAAACAATGAACTATATTAATTAAACTAAACAAGTATTAACACCATTATTACTCCAAATCTGTTTGCGTCCATCAGCCAAATGAGTCATTCATCTTGGATTGCATTTCATGATATGTGAACTTGTTTAATTACTAAATAATGAGACTTTCTAATCACCTTAAGCTAATTAGGCTCCTCTTCTTGTTACAAGGACTATTTTTCATTCATTAACCATGAAATTATTTCTTGACTATTTCCTGAGGACTATATTCATTACGAAAACAATTTCCATGAATCGTCTATAACATGAATTAATTCAATTGCAACAAACAATAGACTTCTTGATCTTAAATTGCATTTCTTATTGATATTAATTGGTTTAATTCTAAAATAAAGAGCACCTCCCATCAATCGTGGTTACCAAGTCGAATCTTTTGATTCGAAACACACCTTTTTATAAAGCAATAATGAAATTGACATATGTTGCTAAACAATGAAGTATATTAATTAAATCAAACAAGTATTAACACCATTATTACTCCTAATCTGTTTGCGTCGATCAGCCAAATGAGTCATTCATCTTGGATTGAATTTCATGATATGTGAACTGGTTTAATTACTAAATAATGAGACTTTCTAATCACCTTAAGCTAATTAGGCTCCTCGTCTTGTTTCAAGAACTATTTTTCATTCCTTAACCATGAAATTTTCTCTTGAGTATTTCTTAACGACTATATTCATTATGAAAACAATTTCCATGAATCGACTATAACATGAAGTTTTTCAATTGCAACAAACAATAGAGTTCTTCATCTTAAATTGCATTTCTTATTGATATTATTTGGTTTAATTCTAAAATCAAGAGTACCTCCCATCATTCGTGGTTAGCAAGTCGAATCCTTTGATTCGAAACATACTTTTTGATAAAGCGATAATGAAATTGACAAATGTTGCTAAACAATGAACTATATTAATTAAACTAAACAAGTATTAACACCATTATTACTCCAAATCTGTTTGCGTCCATCAGCCAAATGAGTCATTCATCTTGGATTGCATTTCATGATATGTGAACTTGTTTAATTACTAAATAATGAGACTTTCTAATCACCTTAAGCTAATTAGGCTCCTCTTCTTGTTACAAGGACTATTTTTCATTCATTAACCATGAAATTATTTCTTGACTATTTCCTAAGGACTATATTCATTATGAAAACAATTTCCATGAATCGTCTATAACATGAATTAATTCAATTGCAACAAACAATAGACTTCTTGATCTTAAATTGCATTTCTTATTGATATTAATTGGTTTAATTCGAAAATAAAGAGCACCTCCCATCATTCGTGGTTACCAAGTCGAAGCTTTTGATTCCAAACACACTTTTTGATAAAGCAATAATGAAATTGACATATGTTGCTAAACAATGAAGTATATTAATTAAATCAAACAAGTATTAACACCATTATTACTCCTAATCTGTTTGCGTCGATCAGCCAAATGAGTCATTCATCTTGGATTGCATTTCATGATATGTGAACTTGTTTAATTACTAAATAATGAGACGTTTTAATTACCTTAAGCTAATAAGGCTCCTCTTCTTGTTCCAAGAATTATTTTTCATTCATTAACCATGAAATTATCTCTCGACTATTTCTTAACGACTATATTCATTATGAAAACAATTTCCATGAATCGTCTATGACATGAATTCATTCAATTGCAGCAAACAATAGAGTTTTTGATCTTGAATTGCTTTTCTTATTAATATTAATTGGTTGAATTCTAAAATAAAGAGTGCCTCACACCATTTCTTGTCAGTAGGTCGAATCTCTTGATTCCAAACACACTTTTTGATAAAGCGATAATGAAATTGACTTATGTGGCTAAGCAACGAAGTATATTAATTAAATCAAACAAGTATTAACACCTTTATTACTCCAAATCTGTTTACAACCATCAACCAAAGGAGTCATTCATCTTGGTTTGCATTTCGTACCAATGTGAACTTGATTAATTCCTAAATAATGAGCGTTTGCAATCACCTTAAGCTAATTACGCTCCTCCTCTTGTTACATGAACTATTTTTCATGGATTGACCGCAAAATTATATGTTGACTCTTTCTTAACGATCATATTCATTCAATTGGAACAACAATAGAGTTCTTGATCTTAAATTGCATTTCTGATTGATATTAATTGGTTTAATTCTCAAATAAAGAGTACCTCCCATCATTTGTGGTTAGCAAGTTGAATCTTTTGATTCCAAACACACTTTTTGATAAAGCAATAATGAAATTGACATATGTTCCAAAACAATGAAGTATATTAATTTAGTCAAACAAGTATTAACACCATTATTACTCCAAATCTGTTTGCGTCGATCAGCCAAATGAGTCATTCATCTTGGATTGCATCTCATGATATGTGACCTTGTTTAATTACTAAATAATGAGACTTTCTAATCACCTTAAGCTAATTAGACTCCTCTTCTTGTTAGAAGAACTATTTTTCATTCATTAACCATGAAATTATCTATTGACTATTTCTTAACGACTATATTCTTTATGAAAACAATTTTTGTGAACCGTCTATAACATGAATTCATTCAATTGCAGCAAACAATAGAATTCTTGATCTTGAATTGCTTTTCTTATTAATATTAATTGGTTGAATTCTAAAATAAAGAGTGCCTCACACCATTTCTGGTTAACAGGTCGAATCTTTTGATTCCAAACACACTTTTTGATAAAGCGATAATGAAATTGACATATGTTGCTAAGCAACGAAGTATATTAATTAAATTAAACAAGTATTAACACCATTATTACTCCAAATCTGTTTACATCCATCAGCCAAAGGAGTCAGTCATCTTTGTTTGCATTTCGTGCGAATGTCAACTTGATTGATTCCTAAATAATGAGCATTTGTAATCACCTTAAGCTAATTACGCTCCCCTTCTTGTTACAAGAACTCTTTTTCATTCACTGACCGTGAAATTATATGTTGACTCTTTCTTAACGATGATATTCATTATGAAAATAATTTCCATGAATCTATAACATGAATTCATTCAATTGCAACAAACAGTAGAGTTCTTGATCTTAAATTACATTTCTTATTGATATTAATTGGTTGAATTCTAAAATAAAGAGTACCTCCCATCATTTGTGGTTAGCAAGTCGAATCTTTTGATTCCAAACATACTTTTTGATAAAGCGATAATGAAATTGACAAATGTTGCTAAACAATGAACTATATTAATTAAACTAAACAAGTATGAACACCATTATTACTCCAAATCTATTTGCGTCCATCAGCCAAATGAGTCATTCATCTTGGATTGCATTTCATGATATGTGAACTTGTTTAATTACTACATAATGAGACTTTCTAATCACCTTAAGCTAATTAGGCTCCTCTTCTTGTTACAAGGACTATTTTTCATTCATTAACCATGAAATTATCTCTTGACTATTTCCTAACAACTATATTCATTACGAAAACAATTTCCATGAATTGTCTATAACATGAATTCATTCAATTGCAACAAACAATAGAGTTCTTGATTTTACATTTCTTATTGATATTAATTGGTTTAATTCTAAAATAAATAGTACCTCCCATCATTTGTGGTTAGCAAGTTGAATCTTTTGATTCAAAACACACTTTTTGATAAAGCAATAAGGAAATTGACATATGTTGCAAAACAATGAAGTATATTAATCAAATCAAACAAGTATTAACACCATTATTACTCCTAATCTACTTGCGTCGATCAGCGAAATGAGTCATTCATCTTGGATTTCATTACATGATATGTGAACTTGTTTAATTACTAAATAATGATACTTTCTAATCACCATAAGCTAATTAGACTCCTCTTCTTGTTAGAAGAACTATTTTTCATTCATTAACCATGAAATTATCTATTGACTAGTTCTTAACGACTATATTCATTATGAAAACAATCTCGATGAATCGTCTATAACATGAATTCATTCAATTGCAGCAAACAATATAGTTCTTGATCTTGAATTGCTTTTCTTATTGATATTAATTGGTTGAATTCTTGAATAAAGAGTGTCTCCCATCATTTCTAGTTAGCAGGTCAAATATTTTGATTCCAAACACACTTTTTGATAAAGCGATAATGAAATTGACATGTGTTGCTAAACAACGAAGTATATTAATTAAATCAAACAAGTATTAACACCATTATTACTCCAAATCTATTTACATCCATCAGCCAAAGGAGTCATTCATCTTGGTTTGCATTTCATACTAATGTGAACTTGATTAATTCCTAAATAATGAGTGTTTCTAATCACCTTAAACTAATTACGATCCTCTTCTTGTTACAAGAACTATTCTTCATGCATTGACCGGGAAATTATATGTGGACTCTTTTTTGACGACTATATTCATTATGAAAACAATTTCAATGAATCGACTATAACATGAATTCATTCAATTGCAACAAACAATAGAGTTCTTGATCTTGAATTGCTTTTCTTATTGATATTAATTGGTTGAATTCAAAAATAAAGAGTGTCTCTCTTCATTTCTGGTTACCAGGTCGAATCTTTTTATTCCGAACACACTTTTTGATAAAGCGATAATGAAATTGACATATGTTTCTAAGCAACAAAGTATATTAATTAAATCAAACAAGTATTACCACCTTTATTACACTAAATCTATTTCCATCCATCAGCCAAAGGAGTCATTCATCTTGGTTTGCATTTTGTGCTAATCTGAACTTGATTAATTCCTAAATAATGAGCGTTTCTAATAACCTTCAGCTAATTACGATGCTCTTCTTGTTACAAGAACTGTTCTTCATGCATTAATTGTGAAATTATATGAAAACAATTTCCATGAATCGTCTATAACATGAATTAATTCAATTGCAACAAACAATAGACTTCTTGATCTTAAATTGCATTTCTTATTGATATTAATTGGTTTAATTCTAAAATAAAGAGCACCTCCCATCATTCGTGGTTACCAAGTCGAATCTTTTGATTCCAAACACACTTTTTGATAAAGCAATAATGAAATTGACATATGTTGCTAAACAATGAAGTATATTAATTAAATCAAACAAGTATTAACACCATTATTACTCCTAATCTGTTTGCGTCGATCAGCCAAATGAGTCATTCATCTTGGATTGCATTCCATGATATGTGAACTTGTTTAATTACTAAATAATGAGACTTTCTAATTACCTTAAGCTAATTAGGCTCCTCTTCTTGTTGCAAGAACTATTTTTCATTCATTAACCATGAAATTATCTCTCGACTATTTCTTAACGACTATATTCATTATGAAAACAATTTCCATGAATCGTCTATGACATGAATTCATTCAATTGCAACAAACAATAGAGTTCATGATCTTAAATTGCATTTTTATTGATATTAATTAGTTGAATTCTAAAATAAAGAGTACCTCCCATCATTTGTGGTTAGCAAGTCGAATTTTTGATTCCAAACACACTTGATGATAAAGCAACAAGGAAATTAACATATGTTGCAAAACAATGAAGTATATTAATTAAATCAAACAAGTATTAACACCATTATTACTCCTAATCTGCTGGCGTCGATCAGCGAAATGAGTCATTCATCTTGGATTGCATTTCATTATATGTGAACTTGTTTAATTTCTAAATAATCATACTTTCTAATCACCATAAGCTAATTAGGCTCCTCTTCTTGTTACAAGAACTATTTTTCATTCATTAACCATGAAATTATCTATTGACTATTTCATAACAACAATATTCATTATGAAATCAATTTCCATGAATCGTCTATAACATGAATTCAGTCAATTCAGCAAACAATAGAGTTCTTGATCTTGAATTGCTTTTCTTTTTGATATTAATTGGTTGAATTAAAAAATAAAGAGTGTCTCTCTTCATTTCTAGTTACCAGGTCGAATCTTTTGATTCCAAATACACTTTTTGATAAAGCGATAATGAAATTGACATATGTTGCTAAGCAACGAAGTATTTTAATTAAATCAAACAAGTATTAATACCATTATTACACAAAATCTGTTTCCATCCATCAGCCAAATGAGTCATTCATCTTGGTTTGCATTTCGTGCTAATCTGACTTTATTAATTCCTAAATAATGAGCATTTCTAATTCCCCTAAGCTAATTACGCTCCTCTTATTGTTACAAGAACTATTTTTCATGCATTCACTGTGAAATTATATGTTGACTCTTTCTTAACAACTATATTCATTATGAAAACAATTTCCACGAATCGTCTATATCATGAATTCATTCAATTGCATCAAACAATAGTGTTCTTGATCTTAAATTGCATTTTTATTGATATTAATTGGTTTAATTCTAAAATAAATAGTACCTCCCATCTTTTGTGGTTAGCATGTCGAATCTTTTGATTCCAAACATACTTTTTGATAAAGCAATAATGAAATTGACAAATGTTACTAAACAATGAACTATATTAATTACACCAAACAAGTATTAACACCATTATTACTCCAAATCTGTTTGCGTCCATTAGCCAAATGAGTCATTCATCTTGGATTGCATTTCATGATATGTGAATTTGTTTAATTTCTAAATAATGATACTTTCTAATCACCTTAAGCTAATTAGGCTCCTCTTCTTGTTAAAAGGACTATTTTTCATTCATTAACCATGAAATTATCTCTTGACTATTTCATAACGACGATATTCATTATGAAAACAATTTCCATGATTCGTCTATAACATCAATTCATTGAATTGCAACAAACAATAGAGTTCTTGATCTTAAATTGCATTTCTTATTGTTATTAATTGGTTTAATTCTAAAATAAAGAGGACCTCCCATCATTCGGGGTTACCAAGTCGAATCTTTTGATTCCAAACACACATTTTGTTAAAGCAATAATGAAATTGACATATGTTGCTAAACAATGAGGTATATTAATTAAATCAAACAAGTATTAACACCATTATTACTCCTAATCTACTTGCGTCGATCAGCAAAATGAGTCATTCATCTTGGATTGCATTTCATGATATGTGAACTGGTTTAATTTGTAAATAATGAGACTTTCTAATCACCTTCAGCTAATTAGGCTCATCTTCTAGTTACAAGAACTATTTTTCATTCATTAACGATGAAATTATCTATCGACTATTTCTTAACGACTATATTCATTACGAAAATAATTTCCATGAATCGTCTATAACATGAATTCATTCAATTGCAGCAAAAAATGGAGTTCTTGATCTTGAATTGCTTTTCTTATTATTATTAATTGGTTGAATTATAAAATAAAGAGTGCCTCACACCATTTCAGGTTAGCAGGTCGAATCTTTTGATTCCAAACACACTTTTTGATAAAGCGATAAAGAAATTGACATATGTTGCTAAGCAACGAAGTATATTAATTAAATCAAACAAGTATTAACACCATTATTACTCCAAATCTGTTTACATCCATCAGCCAAAGGAGTCATTCATCTTGGTTTGCATTTCATGATATGTGAACTTGTTTAATTACTAAATAATGAGACTTTCTAATTACCATAAGCTAATTAGGCTCCTCTTATTGTTCCAAGAGCTATTTTTCATTCATTAACCATGAAATTATCTCTCGACTATTTCTTAAGGACTATATTCATTATGAAAACAATTTCCATGAATCGTCTATGACATGAATTCATTCAATTGCAACAAACAATAGAGTTCATGATTTTAAATTGCATTTTTATTTATATTAATTGGTTGAATTCTAAAATAAAGAGTACCTCCCATCATTTGTGGTTTGCAAGTCGAATCGTTTGATTCCAAACACACTTTTTGATAAAGTGATAATGAAATTGACATATGTTGCTAAACAATGAACTATATTAATTAAACCAAACAAGTATTATCACCATGATTACTCCTAATCTGCTTGCGTCGATTAGCGTAATGAGTCATTCATCTTAGATTGCATTTCATTATATGTGAACTTGTTTAATTACTAAATAATGATACTTTCTAATCACCTTAAGCTAATTAGTCGCCTCTTCTTGTTACAAGAACTATTTTTCATTCATTAACCATGAAATTATCTCTTGACTATTTCTTAACGACTATATTCATTATGAAAACAATTTCCATGAATTGTCTATAACATGAATTCAGTCAATTCAGCAAACAATAGAGTTCTTGATCTTGAATTGCTTTTCTTTTTGATATTAATTGGTTGAATTAAAAAATAAAGAGTGTCTCTCTTCATTTCTAGTTACCAGGTCGAATCTTTTGATTCCAAATACACTTTTTGATAAAGCGATAATGAAATTGACATATGTTGCTAAGCAACGAAGTATTTTAATTAAATCAAACAAGTATTAATACCATTATTACACAAAATCTGTTTCCATCCATCAGCCAAAGGAGTCATTCATCTTGGTTTGCATTTCGTGCTAATCTGACTTTATTAATTCCTAAATAATGAGCATTTCTAATTCCCCTAAGCTAATTACGCTCCTCTTATTGTTACAAGAACTATTTTTCATGCATTCACTGTGAAATTATATGTTGACTCTTTCTTAACAACTACATTCATTATGAAAACAATTTCCACGAATCGTCTATATCATGAATTCATTCAATTGCAACAAACAATAGAGTTCTTGATCTTAAATTGCATTTTTATTGATATTAATTGGTTTAATTCTAAAATAAATAGTACCTCCCATCTTTTGTGGTTAGCATGTCGAATCTTTTGATTCCAAACATACTTTTTGATAAAGCAATAATGAAATTGACAAATGTTACTAAACAATGAACTATATTAATTACACCAAACAAGTATTAACACCATTATTACTCCAAATCTGTTTGCGTCCATTAGCCAAATGAGTCATTCATCTTGGATTGCATTTCATGATATGTGAATTTGTTTAATTTCTAAATAATGATACTTTCTAATCACCTTAAGCTAATTAGGCTCCTCTTCTTGTTACAAGGACTATTTTTCATTCATTAACCATGAAATTATCTCTTGACTATTTCATAACGACGATATTCATTATGAAAACAATTTCCATGATTCGTCTATAACATCAATTCATTGAATTGCAACAAACAATAGAGTTCTTGATCTTAAATTGTATTTCTTATTAATATTAATTGGTTTAATTCTAAAATAAAGAGGACCTCCCATCATTCGAGGTTACCAAGTCGAATCTTTTGATTCCAAACGCACATTTTGTTAAAGCAATAATGAAATTGACATATGTTGCAAAACAATGAGGTATATTAATTAAATCAAACAAGTATTAACACCATGATTACTCCTAATCTGCTTGCGTCGATTAGCGTAATGAGTCATTCATCTTAGATTGCATTTCATTATATGTGAACTTGTTTAATTACTAAATAATGATACTTTCTAATCACCTTAAGCTAATTAGTCGCCTCTTCTTGTTACAAGAACTATTTTTCATTCATTCACCATGAAATTATCTCTTGACTATTTCTTAACGACTATATTCATTATGAAAACAATTTCCATGAATCGTCTATAACATGAATTCAGTCAATTCAGCAAACAATAGTGTTCTTGATCTTGAATTGCTTTTCTTTTTGATATTAATTGGTTGAATTAAAAAATAAAGAGTGTCTCTCTTCATTTCTAGTTACCAGGTCGAATCTTTTGATTCCAAATACACTTTTTGATAAAGCGATAATGAAATTGACATATGTTGCTAAGCAACGAAGTATTTTAATTAAATCAAACAAGTATTAATACCATTATTACACAAAATCTGTTTCCATCCATCAGCCAAAGGAGTCATTCATCTTGGTTTGCATTTCGTGCTAATGTGACTTTATTAATTCCTAAATAATGAGCATTTCTAATCCCCTTAAGCTAATTACGCTCCTCTTATTGTTACAAGAACTATTTTTCATGCATTCAATGTGAAATTATATGTTGACTCTTTCTTAACAACTATATTCATTATGAAAACAATTTCCACGAATCGTCTATATCATGAATTCATTCAATTGCAACAAACAATAGAGTTCTTGATCTTAAATTACATTTTTATTGATATTAATTGGTTTAATTCTAAAATAAATAGTACCTCCCATCTTTTGTGGTTAGCATGTCAAATCTTTTGATTCCAAACATACTTTTTGATAAAGCAATAATGAAATTGACAAATGTTACTAAACAATGAACTATATTAATTACACCAAACAAGTATTAACACCATTATTACTCCAAATCTGTTTGCGTCCATTAGCCAAATGAGTCATTCATCTTGGATTGCATTTCATGATATGTGAATTTGTTTAATTTCTAAATAATGATACTTTCTAATCACCTTAAGCTAATTAGTCGCCTCTTCTTGTTACAAGAACTATTTTTCATTCATTCACCATGAAATTATCTCTTGACTATTTCTTAACGACTATATTCATTATGAAAACAATTTCCATGAATCGTCTACAACATGAATTCATTCAATTGCAACAAACAATAGAGTTCTTGATCTTGATTTGCTTTTCTTGTTGATATTAATTGGTTGAATTAAAAAATAAAGAGTGTCTCTCTTCATTTCTGGTTACCATGTCGAATCTTTTGATTCCAAACACATTTTTCAATAAAGCGATAATGAAATTGACATATGTTGCTAAACAATGAAGTATATTAATTAAATCAAACAAGTATTAACACCATTATTACTCCAAATCTGTTTGTGTTCCTCAGCGAAATGAGTCATTTATCTTGGATTGCATTTCATGATATGTGAACTTGTTTAATGACTAAATAAAGAGACTTTCTAATCACCTTAAGCTAATTAGGCTCCTCTTCTTGTTTCAAGAACTATTTTTCATTCATTAACCATGAAATTTTCTCTTGAGTATTTCTTAACGACGATATTCATTAGGAAAACAATTTCCATAAATCGTGTATAACATGAAGTCATTCAATTGCAACAAACAATAGAGTTCTTGATCTTAAATTGCATTTCTTATTGATATTAATTGGTTTAATTCTAAAATCAAGAGTACCTCCCATCATTCGTGGTTAGCAAGTCGAATCTTTTGATTCCAAGCACACTTTTTGATAAAGCAATAATGAAATTGACATATGTTGCTAAACAATGAAGTATATTAATTAAATCAAACAAGTATTAACACCATTATTACTCCTAATCTGTTTGCGTCGATCAGCCAAATGAGTCATTCATCTTGGATTGCATTTCATGATATGTGACCTGGTTTAATTACTAAATAATGAGACTTTCTAATCACCATAAGCTAATTAGGCTCCTCTTCTTGTTACAAGAACAATTTTTCATTGACTAACCATGAAATTATCTATTTACTAGTTCTTAACGACTATATTCATTATGAAAACAATCTCCATGAATCGTTTATAACATGAATTCATTCAATTGCAGCAAACAATACAGTTCTTGATCTTGAATTTCTTTTCTTATTGATATTAATTGGTTGAATTCTAGAATAAAGAGTGTATCCCATCATTTCTAGTTAGCAGGTCGAATATGTTGATTCCAAACACACTTTTTGATAAAGCGATAATGAAATTGACATATGTTGCTAAACAACAAAGTATATTAACACCATTATTACTCCACATCTATTTACATCCATCAGCCAAAGCAGTCATTCATCTTGGTTTGCATTTCGTGCTAATGTGAACATGATTAATTCCTAAATAATGAGCGTTTCTAATCACCTTAAACTAATTACGATCCTCTTTTTGTTACAAGAACTATTCTTCATGCATTGACCGTGAAATTATATGTTGACTCTTTCTTAACGACTATATTCATTATGAAAACAATTTTAATGAATCGACTATAACATGAATTCATTCAATTGCAACAAACAATACAGTTCTTGATCTTGAATTGCTTTTCTTATTGATATTAATTAGTTGAATTCAAAAATAAAGAGTGTCTCTCATCATTTCTGGTTACCAAGTAGAATCTTTTTATTCCGAACACACTTTTTGATAAAGCGATAATGAAATTGACATATGTTTCTAAGCAACGAAGTATATTAATTACATCAAACAAGTATTAACACCATTATTACACTAAATCTGTTTCCATCCATCAGCCAAAGGAGTCATTCATCTTGGTTTGCATTTCCTGCTAATGTGAACATGATTAATTCCTAAATAATGAGCATTTCTAATCACCTTCACCTAATTACGATCCTCTTCTTGTTACAAGAACTATTCTTCGTGCATTGACCGTGAAATTATATGTTGACTCTTTCTTAACAACTATATTCATTATGAAAACAATTTCCATGAATCGTCTATAACATGAATTAATTCAATTACAACAAACAATAGACTTCTTGATCTTAAATTGCATTTCTTATTGATATTAATTGGTTTAATTCTAAAATAAAGAGAACCTCCCATCATTCGTGGTTACCAAGTCGAATCTTTTGATTGCAAACACACTTTTTGATAAAGCAATAATGAAATTGACATATGTTGCTAAACAATGAAGTATATCAATTAAATCAAACAAGTATTAAGACCATTATTACTCCTAATCTGTTTGCATCGATAAGCCAAATGAGTCATTCATCTTGGATTGCATTTCGTGATATGTGAACTTGTTTAATTACTAAATAATGAG
Organism: Ceriops zippeliana; assembly: GCA_037897445.1. Taxonomy (NCBI): domain Eukaryota; kingdom Viridiplantae; phylum Streptophyta; class Magnoliopsida; order Malpighiales; family Rhizophoraceae; genus Ceriops; species Ceriops zippeliana. The sequence goes on from JBAPLH010002080.1 coordinate 55,028, forward strand.
ACTTTCTAATTACCTTAAGCTAATTAGGCTCCTCTTCTTGTTCCAAGAACTATTTTTCATTCATTAACCATGAAATTATCTCTCGACTATTTCCTAACGACTATATTCATTATGAAAACAATTTCCATGAATCGTCTATAACATGAATTCATTCAATTTCAGCAAACAATAGTGTTCTTGATCTTGAATTGCTTTTCTTATTAATATTAATTGGTTGAATTCTAAAATAAAGAGTGCCTTACACCATTTCTTGTCAGCAGGTCGAATCTTTTGATTCCAAACACACTTTTTGATAAAGTGATAATGAAATTGACATATGTTGCTAAGCAATGAAGTATATTAATTAAATCAAACAAGTATTAACACCATTATTACTCCAAATCTATTTGCGTCCATTAGCGAAATGTGTCATTCATCTTGGATTGCATTACATCGTATGTGAACTTGTTTAATTACTAAATAATGAGACTTTCTAATCACCTTAAGCTAATTAGGCTCCTCTTCTTGTTACAAGAACTATTTTTCATTCATTAACCATGAAATTATCTCTTGACTATGTCTTAACGACTATATTCATTATGAAAACAATTTCCATGAATCGTCTATAACATGAATTCATTCAATTCAGCAAACAATAGAGTTCTTGATCTTGAATTACTTTTCTTATTGATATTAATTGGTTGAATTAAAAAATAAAGAGTGTCTCTCTTCATTTCTAGTTACCAGGTCGAATATTTTGATTCCAAATACACTTTTTGAGAAAGCGATAATGACATTGACATATGTTTCTAAGCAACGAAGTATATTAATGAAATCAAACAAGTATTAATACCATTATTACACAAAATCTGTTTCCATCCATTAGCCAAAGGAGTCATTCATCTTGGTTTGCATTTCGTGCTAATGTGACTTTATTAATTCCTAAATAATGAGCATTTCTAATCCCCTTAAGCTAATTACGCTCCTCTTATTGTTACAAGAACTATTTTTCATGCATTCACCGTGAAATTATATGTTGACTCTTTCTTAACAACTATATTCATTATGAAAACAATTTCCACGAATCGTCTATATCATGAATTCATTCAATTGCAACAAACAATAGAGTTCTTGATCTTAAATTGCATTTTTATTGATATTAAGTGGTTTAATTCTAAAATAAATAGCACCTCCCATCATTTGTGGTTAGCATGTCGAATCTTTTGATTCCAAACATACTTTTTGATAAAGCGATAATGAAATTGACAAATGTTACTAAACAATGAACTATATTTATTAGACCAAACAAGTATTAGCACCATTATTACTCCAAATCTGTTTGCGGCCATGAGCCAAATGAGTCATTCATCTTGGATTGCATTTCATGATTTGTGAACTTGTTTAATTACTAAATAATGAGACTTTCTAATCACCTTAAGCTAATTAGGTACCTCTTCTTGTTACAACAACTATTTTTCATTCATTAACCATGAAATTATCTCTTGACTATTTCTTAACGACTATATTCATTATGAAAACAATTTTCATGAATCATCTATAACACATGAATTCATTCAATTGCAACAAATAATAGAGTTCTTGATCTTAAATTGCATTTTTATTGATATTAATTGGTTGAATTCTAAAATAAAGAGTACCTCCCATCATTTGTGGTTAGCATGTCGAATCTTTTGATTCCAAACATATTTTTTGATAAAGCGATAATGAAATTGACAAATGTTACGAAACAATGAACTATATTAATTAAACCAAACAAGTATTAACACCATTATTACTCCAAATCTGTTTGCGTCCATCAGCCTAATGAGTCATTCATCTTGGATTGCATTTCATGATATGTGAACTTGTTTAATTACTAAATAATGAGACTTTCTAATCACCATAAGCTAATTAGGCACCTCTTCTTGTTACAAGAAATATTTTTCATTCATTAACCATGAAATTATCTCTTGACTATTTCTTAACAACTATATTCATTAAGAAAACAATTTCCATGAATCGTCTATAACATGAATTCATTCAATTGCAACAAACAATAGAGTTCTTGATTTTACATTTCTTATTGATATTAATTGGTTTAATTCTAAAATAAATAGTACCTCCCATCATTTGTGGTTAGCAAGTTGAATCTTTTGATTCCAAACACACTTTTTGATAAAGCAATAAGGAAATTGACATATGTTGCAAAACAATGAAGTATATTAATCAAATCAAACAAGTATTAACACCATTATTACTCCTAATCTACTTGCGTCGATCAGCGAAATGAGTCATTCATCTTGGATTGCATTTCATTATATGTTAACTTGTTTAATTTCTAAATAATAATACTTTCTAATCACCATAAGCTAATTAGGCTCCTCTTCTTGTTACAAGAACTATTTTTCATTCATTAACCATGAAATTATCTATTGACTATTTCTTAACGACTATATTCATTATGAAAACAATTTCCATGAATCGTCTATAACCTGAATTCATTCAATTCAGCAAACAATAGAGTTCTTGATCTTGAATTACTTTTCTTATTGATATTAATTGGTTGAATTAAAAAATAAAGAGTGTCTCTCTTCATTTCTAGTTACCAGGTCGAATCTTTTGATTCCCAATACACTTTTTGATAAAGCGATAATGAAATTGACATATGTTGCTAAGCAACGAAGTATATTAATTAAATCAAACAAGTATTAATACCATTATTACACAAAATCTGTTTCCATCCATCAGCCAAATGAGTCTTCATCTTGGTTTGCATTTCGTGCTAATGTGACTTTTATAATTCCTAAATAATGAGCATATCTAATCCCCTTAAGCTAATTACGATCCTCTTATTGTTACAAGAACTATTTTTCATGCATTCACCGTGAAATTATATGTTGACTCTTTCTTAACAATTATATTCATTATGAAAACAATTTCCACGAATCGTCTATATCATGAATTCATTCAATTGCAACAAACAATAGAGTTCTTGATCTCAAATTGCATTTTTATTGATATTAATTGGTTTAATTCTAAGATAAATAGTACCTCCCATCATTTGTGGTTAGCATGTTGAATCTTTTGATTCCAAAGATACTTTTTGATAAAGCGATAATGATATTGACAAATATTCCTAAACAATGAACTATATTAATTAGACCAAACAAGTATTAACACCATTATTACTCCAAATCTGTTTGCGTCCATCAGCGAAATGAGTCATTCATCTTAGATTGCATTTCATGATATGTGAACTTGTTTAATTACTAAATAATGAGACTTTCTAATCACCTTAAGCTAATTAGGCACCTCTTCTTGTTACAAGAACTATTTTTCATTCATTAACCATGAAATTATCTCTTGACTATTTCTTAACGACTATATTCATTATGAAAACAATTTCCATGAATCGTCTATAACATCAATTCATTGAATTGCAACAAACAATAGAGTTCTTGATCTTAAATTGCATTTCTTATTGATATTAATTGGTTTAATTCTAAAATCAAGAGTACCTCCCCTCATTTGTGGTTAGCAAGTCGAATCTTTTGATTCCAAACACACGTTTTGATAAAGCAATAATGAAATTGACATATGTTGCTAAACAATGAAGTATATTAATTAAATCAAACAAGTATTAACACCATTATTACTCCTAATCTGCTTGCGTCAATCAGCGAAATGAGTCATTCATCTTGGATTGCATTACATGATATGTGAACTTGTGTAATTACTAAATAATGATACTTTCTAATCACCATAAGCTAATTAGACTCCTCTTCTTGTTATAAGAACTATTTTTCATTCATGAACTATGAAATTATCTATTGACTAGTTCTTAACGACTATATTCATTATGAAAACAATATCCATGAATCGTCTATAACATGAATTCATTCAATTGCAGCAAACAATATAGTTCTTGATCTTGAATTGCTTTTCTTATTGATATTCATTGGTTGAATTCAAAAATAAAGAGTGTCTCTCTTCATTTCTAGTTACCAGGTCGAATCTTTTTATTTCGAACGCACTTTTTGATAAAGCGATATTGAAATTGACATATGTTTCTAAGCAACGAAGTATATTAATTAAATCAAACAAGTATTAACACCATTATTACTCCAAATCTGTTTGCGTCCATCAGCCTAATGAGTCATTCATCTTGGATTGCATTTCATGATATGTGAACTTGTTTAATTACAGAATAATGAGACTTTCTAATTACCTTACTCTAATTAGGCTCCTCTTCTTGTTCCAAGAACTATTTTTCATTCATTAACCATGAAATTATCGCTCGACTATTTCTTAACGACTATATTCATTATGAAAACAATTTCCATGAATCGTCTATAACATGAATTCATTCAATTGCAGCAAACAAGAGAGTTCTTGATCTTGAATTGCTTTTCTTATTAATATTAATTGGTTGAATTCTAAAATAAAGAGTGCCTCACACCATTTCTTGTCAGCAGGTCGAATCTTTTAATTGTAAACACACTTTTTGATAAAGCTATAATGAAATTGACATATGTTGCTAAGCAGCGAAGTATATTAATTAAATCAAACAAGTATTAACACCATTATTACTCCAAATCTGTTTACATCCATCAGCAAACAAATCATTCATCTTTGTTTGCATTTCGTGCGAATGTGAGCTTGATTAATTCCTAAATAATGAGCATTTGTAATCACCTTAAGCTAATTACGCTCCCCTTCTTGTTACAAGAACTATTTTTCATGCATTGACCGGGGAAATTATATGTTGACTCTTTCTTAACGATCATATTCATTATGAAAACAAATTTCCATGAATCGTCTATAACATGAATTCAATCAATTGCAACAAACAATAGAGTTCATGATCTTAAATTGCATTTTTATTCATATTAATTGGTTGAATTCTAAAATAAAGAGTACCTCCCATCATTTGTGGTTAGCAAGTCGAATGTTTTGATTCCAAACATACTTTTTGATAAAGCGATAATGAAATTGACAAATGTTACGAAACAATGAACTATATTAATTAAACCAAACAAGTATTAACACCATTATTACTCCAAATCTGTTTGCGTCCATCAGCCTAATGAGTCATTCATCTTGGATTGCATTTCATGATATGTGAACTTGTTTAATTTCTAAATAATGAGACTTTCTAATCACCTTAAGCTAATTAGGCACCTCTTCTTGTTACAAGAACTATTTTTCATTCATTAACCATGAAATTATCTCTTGACTATTTCTTAACGACTATATTCATTAACAAAACAATTTCCATGAATCATCTATAACATGACTGCATTAAATCGCTACAAACAATAGAGTTCTTGATTTTCAATTCCATTTCTTATTGATTTTAATTGGTTTAATTCTAAAATAAATAGTACCTCCCATCATTTGTGGTTAGCAAGTCAAATCTTTTGATTCAAACACACTTTTTGATAAAGCCATAAGGAAATTCACATATGTTGCAAAACAATGAAGTATATTAATTAGATCAAACAAGTATTAACACCATTATTACTCCTAATCTGCTTGCATCGATCAGCGAAATGAGTCATTCATCTTGGATTGCATTTCATGATATGTGAACTTGTTTAATTACTGAATAATGAGACTTTCTAATTACCTTACTCTAATTAGGCTCCTCTTCTTGTTCCAAGAACTATTTTTCATTCATTAACCATGAAATTATCGCTCGACTATTTCTTAACGACTATATTCATTATGAAAGCAATTTCCATGAATCGTCTATAACATGAATTCATTCAATTGCAGCAAACAAGAGAGTTCTTGATCTTGAATTGCTTTTCTTATTAATATTAATTGGTTGAATTCTAAAATAAAGAGTGCCTCACACCATTTCTTGTCAGCAGGTCGAATCTTTTAATTGCAAACACACTTTTTGATAAAGCTATAATGAAATTGACATATGTTGCTAAGCAGCGAAGTATATTAATTAAATCAAACAAGTATTAACACCATTATTACTCCAAATCTGTTTACATCCATCAGCAAACGAATCATTCATCTTGGTTTGCATTTCGTGCGAATGTGAGCTTGATTAATTCCTAAATAATGAGCATTTGTAATCACCTTAAGCTAATTACGCTCCCCTTCTTGTTACAAGAACTATTTTTCATGCATTGACCGGGAAATTATATGTTGACTCTTTCTTAACGATCATATTCATTATGAAAACAATTTCCATGAATCGTCTATAACATGAATTCAATCAATTGCAACAAACAATAGAGTTCATGATCTTAAATTGCATTTTTATTCATATTAATTGGTTGAATTCTAAAATAAAGAGTACCTCCCATCATTTGTGGTTAGCAAGTCGAATGTTTTGATTCCAAACATACTTTTTGATAAAGCGATAATGAAATTGACAAATGTTACGAAACCATGAACTATATTAATTAAACCAAACAAGTATTAAAACCATTATTACTCCGAATTTGTTTGTGTCCATCAGCCTAATGAGTCATTCATCTTGGATTGCATTTCATGATATGTGAACTTGTTTAATTACTAAATAATGAGACTTTCTAATCACCTTAAGCTAATTAGGCACCTCTTCTAATTACAAGAACTATTTTTCATTCATTAACCATGAAATTATCTCTTGACTATTTCTTAACGACTATATTCATTAAGAAAACAATTTCCATGAATCGTCTATAACATGAATTCATTCAATTCAGCAAACAATAGAGTTCTTGATCTTGAATTGCTTTTCTAATTGATATTAATTGGTTGAATTAAAAAATAAAGAGTGTCTCTCTTCATTTCTAGTTACTAGGTCGAATCTTTTGATTCCCAGTACACTTTTTGATAAAGCGATAATGAAATTGACATATGTTGCTAAGCAACGAAGTATATTAATTAAATCAAACAAGTATTAATACCATTATTACACAAAATCTGTTTCCAACCATCAGCCAAAGGAGTCATTCATCTTGGTTTGCATTTCGTGCTAATGTGACTTTATTAATTCCTAAATAATGAGCATTTCTAATCCCCTTAAGCTAATTACGCTCCTCTTATTGTTACAAGAACTATTTTTCATGCATTCACCGTGAAATTATATGTTGACTCTTTCTTAACAATTATATTAATTATGAAAACAATTTCCACGAATCGTCTATATCATGAATTCATTCAATTGCAACAAACAATACAGTTCTTCACCTTAAATTGCATTTTTATTGATATTAAGTGGTTTAATTCTAAAATAAATAGTACCTCCCATCATTTGTCGTTAGCATGTCGAATCTTTTGATTCCAAAGATACTTTTTG
>JBAPLH010002081.1:0-50835 GCA_037897445.1 Ceriops zippeliana
CACCATGGTTTAAATTCCATACAAATGTGAACTGGTTTAATTATGAAATAATAAGAGATTCTATTCACGTCCTGTGAATTAAGCTCCTCTTATTGTTACCCAAGACTATTTTTCATGCAATAACTGTCAAATTATAATTTGGTTCTTCCTTAATGACTATATTCGTTATGAAAAAAAATGCCCATGGAGCATCTATCACATGAATTCATTCAATTTAACAAACAATGGAGTGCTTGATCTTGAATTTCATTTCTTATTGATATTAATTGTTGAAATTCAAAATAAGAGAGTGCCTCCCAGCAATTCTCTTTAGCAATGCTCCTCTTTTGACTCCAAACACACTTTTTGATACATTGATCATGAAATTAACACGTGTGGGTAAACAACCTACCATATTGATTGAATCAAACAAGTATAAACACCATTTAAAACTCTCAATCCATTTAAATCTGTCAGTCAAAGGAATCCATTCATTCATGGTGGTTTGCATTCCGTAGAAATGTGAACTGGTTTAATTATGAAATAATAAGACATTCTATTCACCTCATGTGAATTAAGCTCCTCTTATTGTTACCAAGACTATTTTTCATGCTATAACTTTCAAATTACATTTTGCTTCTTCCTTAATGACTATATTCATTATGAAAAAAAAGCCCATGGACCATCTATCACATGAATTCATTCAATTTAACAAACAATGGAGTGCTTGATCTTGAATTTCATTTCTTATTGATATTAATTGTTGAATTCAAAATAAGAGAGTGCCTCCCACCAATTCTCTTTAGCAATGCTCCTCTTTTGACTCCAAACACACTTTTTGATACATTGATCATGAAATTAACACGTGTGGGTAAACAACCTACCATATTGATTGAATCAAACAAGCATAAACACCATTAAAACTCTCAATCCATTTAAATCCGTCAGTCAAAGGAATCATTCTTCATGGTTTGTATTCCGTAGAAATGTGAACTAGTTTAATTATGAAATAATAAGACATTCTATTCACCTCCTCTGAATTAAGCTCCTCTTATTGTTACCAAGACTATTTTTCATGCAATAACTTTCAAATTACATTTTGCTTCTTCCTTAATGACTATATTCATTATGAAAAAAATGCCCATGGACCATCTATCACATGAATTCATTCAATTTAACAAACAATGGAGTGCTTGATCTTGAATTTCATTTCTTATTGATATTAATTGTTGAATTCAAAATAAGAGAGTGCCTCCCACCAATTCTCTTTAGCAATGCTCCTCTTTTGACTCCAATCACACTTTTTGATACATTGATCATGAAATTAACACGTGTCGCTAAACGACCTACCATATCGATTGAATCAAACAAGCATAAACACCATTAAAACTATTAGTCCATTTAAATCCGTCAGTCAAAGGAGTCATTCATCATGGTTTGCTTTCCGTACAAATGTGGACTGGTTTAATTCTGAAATAATAAGACATTCTATTCGCCTCCTCTGAATTAAGCTCCTCTTATTGTTACCAAGACTATTTTTCATGCAATAACTTTCAAATTACATTTTGCTTCTTCCTTAATGACTATATTCATTATGAAAAAAATGCCCATGGACCATCTATCACATGAATTCATTCAATTTAACAAACAATGGAGTTCTTGATCTTGAATTTCATTTCTTATTGATATTAATTCTTGAATTCAAAATAAGAGAGTGCCTCCCACCAATTCTCTTTAGCAATGCTCCTCTTTTGACTCCAAACACACTTTTTGATACATTGATCATGAAATTAACACGTGTAGCTAAACGACCTACCATATTGATTGAATCAAACAAGCATAAACACCATTAAAACTCTAAATCCATTTAAATCCGTCAGTCAAAGGTGTCATTCATCATGGTTTGCTTTCCGTACAAATGTGGACTGGTTTAATTCTGAAATAATAATACATTCTATTCACCTCCTGTGAATTAAGCTCCTCTTATTGTTACCAAGACTATTTTTCATGCAATAACTTTCAAATTACATTTTGCTTCTTACTTAATGACTATATTCATTATGAAAAAAATGCCCATGGACCATCTATCACATGAGTTCATTCAATTTAACAAGCAATGGATTGCTTGATCTTGAATTTTATTTCTTATTGATATTAATTGTGGAATTCCAAATAAGAGAGTGCCTCCCACCAATTCTCATTAGCAATGCTCCTCTTTTGATTCCAAACACACTTTTTGATACATTGATCATGGAATTAACACCTGTGGCTAAACAACCTACCATATTGATTAAATCAAACAAGTATAAACACCATTAAAACTCTCAATCCATTTAATTCCATCAGTCAAAGGAATCATCCATCATGGTTTGCATTCCGTACAAATGTGAACTCGTTTAATTCCGAAATAACAAGACATTCTCTTCACCTCCTGTGAATTAGGCTCCTCTTAATGTTACCAAGACTATTTTTCATGCAATAACTTTCAAATTACATTTTGCTTCTTCCTTAATGACTATATTCATTATGAAAAATATGCCCATGGACCATCTATCACATGAGTTCATTCAATTTAACAAGCAATGGATTGCTTGATCTTGAATTTTATTTCTTATTGATATTAATTGTGGAATTCCAAATAAGAGAGTGCCTCCCACCAATTCTCATTAGCAATGCTCCTCTTTTGATTCCAAACACACTTTTTGATACATTGATCATGGAATTAACACGTGTGGCTAAACAACCTACCATATTGATTAAATCAAACAAGTATAAACACCATTAAAACTCACAATCCATTTAAATCCATCAGTCAAAGGAATCATCCATGATGATTTTCATTCCGTACAAATGTGAACTCGTTTAATTCTGAAATAACAAGACATTCTCTTAATCTCCTGTGAATTAGGCTCCTCTTATTGTTACCAAGACTATTTTTCATGCAATAACTTTCAAATTACATTTTGCTTCTTCCTTAATGACTTTATTCATTATGAAAAAAATGCCCATGGACCATCTATCACATGAATTCATTCAATTTAACAAACAATGGAGTGCTTGATGTTGAATTTCATTTCTTATTGATATTAATTGTTGAATTCAAAATAAGAGAGTGCCTCCCACCAATTCTCTTTAGAAATGCTCTTCTTTTGACTCCAAATACACTTTTTGATACATTGATCATGAAATTAACACGTGTGGCTAAACAAGCTACCATATTGATTGAATCAAACAAGTATAAACACCATTAAAACTCTCAATCCATTTAAATCCGTCAGTCAAAGGAATCATTCATCATGGTTTGCATTCCGTAGAAATGTGAACTGGTTTAATTATGAAATAATAAGACATTCTATTCACCTCCTGTGAATTAAGCTCCTCTTATTGTTACCAAGACTATTTTTCATGCAATAACTTTCAAATTACATTCTGCTTCTTCCTTAATGACTATATTCATTATGAAAAAAATGCCCATGGACCATCTATCACAAGAATTCATTCAATTTAACAAACAATGGAGTGCTTGATCTTGAATTTCATTTCTTATTGATATTAATTGTTGAATTCAAAATAAGAGAGTGCCTCCCACCAATTCTCTTTAGCAATGCTCTTCTTTTGACTCCAAACACACTTTTTGATACATTGATCATGGAATTAACACGTGTGGCTAAACAACCTACCATATTGATTAAATCAAACAAGTATAAACACCATTAAAACTCTCAATCCATTTAAATCCATCAGTCAAAGGAATCATCCATCATGGTTTGCATTCCGTACAAATGTGAACTCGTTTAATTCCGAAATAACAAGACATTCTCTTCACCTCCTGTGAATTAGGCTCCTCTTATTGTTACCAAGCTTCTTCCTTAATGACTATATTCATTATGAAAAATATCCCCATGGACCATCTATGACATGAGTTCATTCAATTTAACAAGCAAGGGATTGCTTGATCTTGAATTTTATTTCTTATTGATATTAATTGTGGAATTCCAAATAAGAGAGTGCCTCCCACCAATTCTCATTAGCAATGCTCCACTTTTGATTCCAAACACACTTTTTGATACATTGATCATGGAATTAACACGTGTGGCTAAACAACCTACCATATTGATTAAATCAAGCAAGTATAAACACCATTAAAACTCTCAATCCATTTAAATCCATCAGTCAAAGGAATCATGCATCATGGTTTGCATTCCGTAAAAATGTGAAGTCGTTTAATTCCGAAATAACAAGACATTCTCTTCACCTCCTGTGAATTAGGCTCCTCTTATTGTTACCAAGACTATTTTTCATGCAATAACTTTCAAATTACATTTTGCTTCTTCCTTAATGACTATATTCATTATGAAAAAAATGCCCATGGGCCATCTATCACATGAATTCATTCAATTTAACAAACAATGGAGTGCTTGATCTTGAATTTCATTTCTTATTGATATTAATTATTGAATTCAAAATAAGAGAGTGCCTCCCACCAATTCTCTTTAGCAATGCTCCTCTTTTGACTCCAAACACACTTTTTGATACATTGATCATGAAATTAACACGTGTAGCTAAACGACCTACCATATTGATTGAATCAAACAAGCATAAACACCATTAAAACTCTAAATCCATTTAAATCCGTCAGTCAAAGGAGTCATTCATCATGGGTTTGCTTTCCGTACAAATGTGGACTGGTTTAATTCTGAAATAATGAGACATTCTATTCACCTCCTGTGAATTAAGCTCCTCTTATTGTTACCAAGACTATTTTTCATGCAATAACTTTCAAATTACATTTTGCTTCTTCCTTAATGACTTTATTCATTATGAAAAAATATGCCCATGGACCATCTATCACATGAGTTCATTCAATTTAACAAGCAATGGATTGCTTGATCTTCAATTTTATTTCTTATTGATATTAATTGTGGAATTCCAAATAAGAGAGTGCCTCCCACCAATTCTCATTAGCAATGCTCCTCTTTTGACCCCAAACACACTTTTTGATACATTGATCATGAAATTAACACGTGTGGCTAAACAACCTACCATATTGATTAAATCAAACAAGTATAAACACCATTAAAACTCTCAATCCATTTAAATAAGTCAGTCAAAGGAATCATTCATCATGGTTTGCATTCCGTACAAATGATAACTAGTTTAATTCTGAAATAATAAGACATTCTAATCACCTCATATGAATTATGCTCTTCTTATTCTTACCAAGTCTATTTTTCACAGAATAACTTTCAAATTACATTTTGCTTCTTGCTCAATGACTATATTCATTATGAAAAATATGCCCATGGACCATCTACCACATGAGTTTATTCAATTTAACAAACAATGGATTGCTTGATCTTGAATTTTATTTCTTATTGATATTAATTGTGGAATTCAAAATAAGAGAGTGCCTCCCACCAATTCTCATTAGCAATGCTCCTCTTTTGACTCCAAACACACTTTTTGATACATTGATCATGAAATTAACACGTGTGACTAAACAACTTACCATATTGATTGAATCAAACAAGTATAAACACCGTTAAAACTCTCAATCCATTTAAATCCGTCAGTCAAAGGAATCATTCATCATGGTTTGCATTTAGCACAAATGTGAACTGGTTTAATTATGAAATAATAAGGAATTCTATTCACCTCCTGTGAATTAAGCTCCTCTTATTGTTACCAAGACAATTTTTCATGCAATAACTTTCAAATTACATTTTGCTTCTTCCTTAATGACTATATTCATTATGAAAAAAATGCCAATGGACCGTCTATCACATGAATTCATTCAATTTAACAAACAATGGAGTGCTTGATCTTGAATTTCATTTCTTATTGATATTAATTGTTGAATTCAAAATAAGAGAGTCCCTCCCACCAATTCTCTTTAAAAATGCTCCTCTTTTGACTCCAAACACACTTTTTGATACATTGATCATGAAATTAACTAGTGGCTAAACAACCTACGATATTGATTGAATCAAACAAGTATAAACACCATTAAAACTCTCAATCCATTTAAATCTGTCAGTGAAAGGAATCATTCATCATGGTTTGAATTCCGTACAAATTTGAACTGGTTTAATTCTGAAATAATAAGACATTCTATTCACCTCCTGTGAATTAAGCTCCTCTCATTGTTACCAAGACTATTTTTCATGCAATAACTTTCAAATTACATTTTGCTTCTTCCTTAATGAATATATTCATTATGAAAAAAATGCCCATGGACCATCTATAACATGAATTCATTCAATTTAACAAACAATGGAGTGCTTGATCTTGAATTTCATTTCTTATTGATATTAATTGTTGAATTCAAAATAAGAGAGTGCCTCCCACCAATTCTCATTAGCAATGCTCCTCTTTTGACTCCAAACACACTTTTTGATACATTGATCATGATATTAACACGTGTGACTAAACAACCTACCATATTGATTGAATCAAACAAGTATAAACACCATTAAAACTCTCAATCCATTTAAATCCGTCAGTCAAAGGAATAATTCATCATGGTTTGCATTCAACACAAATGTGAACTGGTTTAATTATGAAATAATAAGGCATTCTATTCACCTCCTGTGAATTAAGCTCCTCTTATTGTTACCAAGACAATTTTTCATGCAATAACTTTCAAATTACATTTTGCTTCTTCCTTAATGACTATATTTATTATGAAAAAAATGCCCATGGACCATCTATCACATGAATTCATTCAATTTAAGATACAATGGAGTGCTTGATCTTGAATTTCATTTCTTATTGATATTAATTGTTGAATTCAAAATAAGAGAGTGCCTCCTACCAATTCTCTTTAGAAATGCTCCTCTTTTGACTCCAAACACACTTTTTGATACATTGATCATGAAATTAAAACGTGTGACTAAACAACCTACCATATTGATTGAATCAAACAAGTATAAAACACCATTAAAACTCTCAATCCATTTAAATCCGTCAAAGTAATCATTCATCATGGTTTGCATTCCGCACAAATGTGAACTGGTTTAGTTCTGAAATAATAAGACATTCTATTCACCTGTTGTGAATTAAGCTCCTCTTATTGTTACCAATACTATTTTTCATGCAATAACTTTCAAATTACATTTTGCTTCTTCCTTAATGACTATATTCATTATGAAAAAAATGCCCATGGACCATCTATCACATGAATTCATTCAATTTAACAAACAATGGAGTGCTTGATCTTGAATTTCATTATTGATATTAATTGTTCAATTGAACATAAGAGAGTGCCTCCCACCAATTCTCTTTAGCAATGCTCCTCTTTTGACTCCAAACACACTTTTTGATACATTGATCATGAAATTAACACGTGTAGCTAAACAACCTACCATATTTATTGAATCAAACAAGCATAAACACCATTAAAACTCTAAATCCATTTAAATTCGTCAGTCAAAGGAGTCATTCATCATGGTTTGCATTCCGTACAAATGTGAACTGGTTTAATTCTGAAATAATAAGACATTCCATTCACCTCCTGTGAATTAAGCTCCTCTTATTGTTAGCAAGACTATTTTTCATGCAATAACTTTCAAATTACATTTTGCTTCTTCCTTAATGACTATATTCATTATGAAAAATATGCCCATGGACCATCTATCACATGAGTTCATTCAATTTAACAAACAATGGATTGCTTGATCTAGAATTTTATTTCTTATTGATATTAATTGTGGAATTCAAAATAAGAGAGTGCCTCCCACTAATTCTCATTAGCAATGCTCCTCTTCTGACTCCAAACACACTTTTTGATACATTGATCATGAAGTTAACACGTGTAGCAAAACAACCTACCATATTGATTGAATCATACATGTATAAACACCATTAAAACTCTCAATCCATTTAAATCAGTCAGTCAAAAGAATCATTCATCATGGTTTGCATATCGTACAAATGATAACTAGTTTAATTCTGAAATAATAAGACATTCTATTGACCTAATATGAATTATGCTCCTCTTATTCTTAGCAAGACTATTTTTCATGCAATAACTTTTAAATTACATTTTGCTTCTTCCTTAAAGACTATATTCATTATGAAAAAAATGGCCATGGACCATCTATCACATGAATTAATTCAATTTAACAACGAATAGAGTGCTTGATCTTGAATTTCATTTCTTATTGATATTAATTGTTGAATTCAAAATAAGAGTGTGCCTCCCACCAATTCTCCTTAGCAATGCTCCTCTTCTGACTCCAAACACACTTTTTGATACATTGATCATGAAATTAACTCGTGTGGCTAAACAACCTACCATATTGATTGAATCAAACAAGTATAAACACCATTAAAACTCTCAATCCATTTAAATCAGTCAGTCAAAGGAGTCATTCATCATGGTTTGCATTCCGTACAAATGATAACTAGTTTAATTCTGAAATAATAAGACATTCTAATCACCTAATATGAATTATGCTCTTCTTATTCTTACTAAGAGTATTTTTTATGAAATAACTTTCAAATTACATTTTGCTTCTTCCTTAATGACTATATTCATTATGAAAAATATGCCCATGGACCATCTATCACATGAGTTCATTCGATTTAACAAGCAATGGATTGCTTGATCTTGAATTTTATTTCTTATTGATATTAATTGTGGAATTCAAAATAAGAGAGTGCCTGCCACCAATTCTCATTAGCAATGCTCCTCTTTTGACTCCAAACACACTTTTTGATACATTGATCATGAAATTAACACGTGTGACAAAACAACCTACCATATTGATTGAAGCAAACAAGTATAAACACCATTAAATCTCTCAATATATTTAAATCCGTCAGTCAAAGGAATCATCCGTCATGGTTTGCATTCCGTACAAATGTGAACTCGTTTAATTCTGAAATAATAAGACATTCTATTCACCTCCTATGAATTAAGTTCCTCTTATTGTTACCAAGATTATTTTTCATGCAATAACTTTCAAATTACATTTTGCTTCTTCCTTAATGACTATATTCATTATGAAAAATATGCCCATGGACCATCTATCACATGAGTTCATTCAATTTAACAAATAATGGATTGCTTGAACTTGAATTTTATTTCTGATTGATACTAATTGTGGAATTCAAAATAAGAGAGTGTCTCCCATCATTTCTCTTTAGCAATGCTCCACTTTTGACTCCAAACACACTTTTTGATACATTGATCATGAAATTTACTCGTGTGGCTAAACAACTTACCATATTGATTGAATCAAACAAGTATAAACACGATTAAAACTATCAATCCATTTAAATCCGTCAGCCAAAGGAATCATTCATCATGGTTTGCATTCCGCACAAATGTGAACGGGTTTAATTATGAAATAATAAGGCATTCTATTCACCTCCTGTGAATTAAGTTCCTCTTATTATTACCAAGACTATTTTTCATGCAATAACTTTCAAATTACATTTTGCTTCTTCCTTAAAGACTATATTCATTATGAAAAAAATGGCCATAGACCATCTAGCACATGAATTCATTCAATTTCACAACCAATAGAGTGCTTGATCTTGAATTTCATTTCTTATTGATATTAATTGTTGAATTCAAAATAAGAGAGTGCCTCCCACCAATTCTCTTTAGCAATGCTCGTCTTTTGACTCCAAACACACTTTTTGATACATTGATCATGAAATTAACACGTGTAGCAAAACAACCTACCATATTAATTGAATCAAACAAGTATAAACACCATTAAAATTCTTAATCCATTTAAATCAGTCAGTCAAAGGAATCATTCATCATGGTTTGCATATCGTACAAATGATAACTAGTTTAATTCTGAAATAATAAGACATTCTAATCACCTAATATGAATTATGCTCCTCTTATTCTTAGCAAGACTATTTTTCATGCAATAACTTTCAAATGACATTTTGCTTCTTCCTTAATGACTATATTTATTATGAAAAATATGCCCATGGACCATCTATCACATGAGTTCATTCAATTTAACATGCAATGGATTGCTTGATCTTGAATTTTATTTCTTATTTATATTAATTGTGGAATTCAAAAAAAGTGAGTGTCTCCCACCAATTCTCATTAGCAATGCTGCTCTTTTGACTCCAAACACACTTTTTGATACATTGATCATGAAATTAACACGTGTGACAAAACAACCTACCATATTAATTGAAGCAAACAAGTATAAACACCATTAAAACTCTCAATCCATTTAAATCTGTCAGTCAAAGGAATCATCCATCATGGTTTGCAATCCGCACAAATGTGAACTCGTTTAATTCAGAAATAATAAGACATTCTATTCACCTCCTGTGAATTAAGATCCTCTTATTGTTACCAAGACTATTTTTCATGCAAGAACTTTCAAATTACATTTTGCTTCTTCCTTAATGACTATATTCATTATGAAAAATATGCCCATGGACCATCTATCACATGAGTTCATTCAATTTAACAAACAATGGATTGCTTGATCTTGAATATTATTTCTTATTGATATTAATTGTGGAATTCAAAATAAGAGAGTGCCTCCCACCAATTCTCATTAGCAATGCTCCTCTTTTGACACCAAACACACTTTTTGATACATTGATCATGAAATTAACATGTGCGACTAAACAACCTACCATATTGATTGAATGAAACAAGTATAAACACCATTAAAACTCTCAATCCATTTAAATCCGTCAGTCAAAGGAATCATTCATCATGGTTTGCATTCCGCACAAATGTGAAATGGTTTAATTACGAAATAATAAGGCATCCTATACACCTCCTGTGAATTAAGCTCCTCTTATTGTTACCAAGACTATTTTTCATGCAATAACTTTCAAATTACATTTTGCTTCTTCCTTAATGACTATATTCATTATGAAAAAAATGGCCATGGACCATCTATCACATGAATTCATTCAATTTAACAACCAATAGAGTGCTTGATCTTGAATTTCATTTCTTATTGATATTAATTGTTGAATTCAAAATAAGAGAGTGCCTCCCACCAATTCTCTTTAGCAATGCTCCTCTTTTGACTCCAAACACACTTTTTGATACATTGATCATTAAATTAACTAGTGGTTAAACAACCTACCATATTGATTGAATCAAACAAGTATAAACACCATTAAAACTCTCAATCCATTTAAATCCGTCAATCAAAGGAATCATTCATCATGGTTTGCATTCTGCACAAATGTGAACTGGTTTAATTCTGAAATAATAAGGCATTCTATTGACCTCCTGTGAATTAAGCTCCTCTTATTGTTACCAAGACTCTTTTTCATGCAATAACTTTCAAATTACATTTTGCTTCTTCCTTAATGACTATATTCATTAAGAAAAAAATGGCCATGGACCATCTATCACATGAATTCATTCAATTTAACAACCAATAGAGTGCTTGATTTTGAATTTCATTTCTTATTGATATTAATTGTTAAATTCAAAATAAGAGAGTGCCTCCCACCAATTCTCTTTAGCAATGCTCCTCTTTTGACTCCAAACACACTTTTTGATACATTGATCATGAAAGTAACACGTGTAGCAAAACAACCTACCATATTGATTGAATCAAACAAGTATAAACACCATTAAAACTCTCAATCCATTTAAATCAGTCAGTCAAAGGAATCATTCATCATGGTTTGCATATCGTACAAATGATAACTAGTTTAATTCTGAAATAATAAGACATTCTAATCACCTAATATGAATTATGCTCCTCTTATTCTTAGCAAGACTATTTTTCATGCAATAACTTTCAAATTACATTTTGCTTCTTCCTTAATGACTATATTCATTATGAAAAAAATGCCCATGGACCATCTATCACATGAGTTCATTCAATTTAACAAACAATGGATTGCTTGATCTTGAATTTTATTTCTTATTGATATTAATTGTGGAATTCAAAATAAGAGAGTGCCTCCCACTATTTCTCTTTAGCAATGCTCCTCTTTTGACTCCAAACACACTTTTTGATACATTGATCATGAAATTAACACGTGTGGGTAAACAACCTACCATATTGATTGAATCAAACAAGTATAAACACCATTAAAACTCTCAATCCATTTAAATCTGTCAGTCAAAGGAATCATCCATCATGGGTTGCATTCTGTACAAATGTGAACTCGTTTAATTCAGAAATAATAAGACATTCCATTCACCTCCTCTGAATTAAGTTCCTCTTATTGTTACCAAGACTATTTTTCATGCTAGAACATTCAAATTACATTTTGCTTCTTCCTTAATGACTATATTCATTATGAAAAATATGCCCATGGCCATCTATCACATGAGTTCATTCAATTTAACAAACAATGGATTGCTTGATCTTGAATATCATTTCTTATTGATATTAATTGTGGAATTCAAAATAAGAGAGTGCCTCCCACCAATTCTCATTAGCAATGCTCCTCTTTTGACTCCAAACACACTTTTTGATACATTGATCATGAAATTAACACGTGTGACTAAACAACCTACCATATTGATTGAATCAAACAAGTATAAACACCATTAAAACTCTCAATCCATTTAAATCTGTCAGTCAAAGGAATCATTCATCATGGTTTGCATTCCGCACAAATGTGAACTGGTTTAATTATGAAATGATAAGGGATTCTATACACCTCCTGTGAATTAAGCTCCTCTTATTGTTACCAAGACTATTTTTCATGCAATAACTTTCAAATTACATTTTGCTTCTTCCCTAATGACAATATTCATTATGAAAAAAATGTGCATGGACCATCTATCACATGAATTAATTCAATTTAACAACCAATAGAGTGCTTGATCTTGAATTTCATTTCTTATTGATATTAATTGTTGAATTCAAAATAAGAGAATGCCTCCCACCAATTCTCTTTAGCAATGCTCCTCTTTTGACTCCAAACACACATTTTGATACATTGATCATGAAATTAACTTGTGGCTAAACAACCTACCATATTGATTGAACCAAACAAGTATAAACACCATTAAAACTTTCAATCCATTTAAATCCGTCAATCAAAGGAATCATTCATTATGGTTTGCATTCTGCACAAATGTGAACTGGTTTAATTCTGAAATAATAAGGCATTCTATTCACCTCCTGTGAATTAAGCTCCTCTTATTGTTACCAAGACTCTTTTTCATGCAATAACTTTCAAATTACATTTTGTTTCTTCCTTAATGACTATATTCATTATGAAAAATATGCCCATGGACCATCTATCACATGAGTTCATTCAATTTAACAAACAATGGATTGCTTGATCTTGAATATCATTTCCTATTGATATTAATTGTGGAATTCAAAATAAGAGAGTGCCTCCCACCAATTCTCATTAGCAATGCTCCTCTTTTGACTCCAAACACACTTTTTGATACATTGATCATGAAATTAACACGTGTGACTAAACAACCTACCATATTGATTGAATCAAACAAGTATAAACACCATTAAAACTCACAATCCATTTAAATCTGTCAGTGAAAGGAATCATTCAACATGGTTTGAATTCCGTACAAATGTGAACTGGTTTAATTCTGAAATAATAAGACATTCTATTCACCTCCTGTGAATTAAGCTCCTCTTATTGTTACGAAGACTATTTTTCATGGAATAACTTTCAAATTACAATTTGCTTCTTCCTTAATGACTATATTCATTATGAAAAAAATGCCCATGGACCATCTATCACATGAATTCATTCAATTTAACAAACAATGGAGTGCTTGATCTTGAATTTCATTTCTTATTGATATTAATTATTGAATTCAAAATAAGAGAGTGCCTCCCACCAATTCTCTTTAGCAATGCTCCTCTTTTGACTCCAAACACACTTTTTGATACATTGATCATGAAATTAACACGTGTAGCTAAACGACCTACCATATTGATTGAATCAAACAAGCATAAACACCATTAAAACTCTAAATCCATTTAAATCCGTCAGTCAAAGGAGTCATTCATCATGGTTTGCTTTCCGTACAAATGTGGACTGGTTTAATTCTGAAATAATGAGACATTCTATTCACCTCCTGTGAATTAAGCTCCTCTTATTGTTACCAAGACTATTTTTCATGCAATAACTTTCAAATTACATTTTGCTTCTTCCTTAATGACTTTATTCATTATGAAAAATATGCCCATGGACCATCTATCACATGAGTTCATTCAATTTAACAAGCAATGGATTGCTTGATCTTCAATTTTATTTCTTATTGATATTAATTGTGGAATTCCAAATAAGAGAGTGCCTCCCACCAATTCTCATTAGCAATGCTCCTCTTTTGACCCCAAACACACTTTTTGATACATTGATCATGAAATTAACACGTGTGGCTAAACAACCTACCATATTGATTCAATCAAACAAGTATAAACACCATTAAAACTCTCAATCCATTTAAATAAGTCAGTCAAAGGAATCATTCATCATGGTTTGCATTCCGTACAAATGATAACTAGTTTAATTCTGAAATAATAAGACATTCTAATCACCTCATATGAATTATGCTCTTCTTATTCTTACCAAGTCTATTTTTCACAGAATAACTTTCAAATTACATTTTGCTTCTTCCTTAATGACTATATTTATTATGAAAAAAATGCCCATGGACCGTATATCACATGAATTCATTCAATTTAACAAACAATGGAGTGCTTGATCTTGAATTTTATTTCTTATTGATATTAATTGTTGAATTCAAAATAAGAGTGTGCCTCCCACCAATTCTCCTTAGCAATGCTCCTCTTCTGACTCCAAACACACTTTTTGATACATTGATCATGGAATTAACACGTGTGGCTAAACAACCTACCATATTGATTGAATCAAACAAGTATAAACACTATTAAAACTCTCAATCCATTTAAATCAGTCAGTCAAAGGAATCATTCATCATGGTTTGCATTCCACACAAATGTGAACTGGTTTAATTATGAAATGATAAGGCATTCTATTCACCTCCTGTGAATTAAGCTCCTCCTATTGTTACCAAGACTATTTTTCATGCAATAACTTTCAAATGACATTTTGCTTCTTCCTTAATGACTATATTCATTATGAAAAATATGCCCATGGACCATCTATCACATGAGTTCATTCGATTTAACAAGCAATGGATTGCTTGATCTTGAATTTTATTTCTTATTGATATTAATTGTGGAATTCAAAATAAGAGAGTGCCTGCCACCAATTCTCATTAGCAATGCTCCTCTTTTGACTCCAAACACACTTTTTGATACATTGATCATGAAATTAACACGTGTGACAAAACAACCTACCATATTGATTGAAGCAAACAAGTATAAACACCATTAAAACTCTCAATATATTTAAATCCGTCAGTCAAAGGAATCATCCGTCATGGTTTGCATTCCGTACAAATGTGAACTCGTTTAATTCTGAAATAATAAGACATTCTATTCACCTCCTGTGAATTAAGCTCCTCTTATTGTTACGAAGACTATTTTTCATGGAATAACTTTCAAATTACAATTTGCTTCTTCCTTAATGACTATATTCATTATGAAAAATATGCCCATGGACCATCTATCACATGAGTTCATTCAATTTAACAAACAATGGATTGCTTGATCTTGAATTTTATTTCTTATTGATATTAATTGTGGAATTCAAAATAAGAGTGTGCCTCCTACCAATTGTCTTTAGCAATGCTCCTCTTTTGACTCCAAACACACTTTTTGATACATTGATCATGAAATTAACACGTGTGACTAAACAACCTACCATATTGATTGAATCAAACAAGTATAAAACACCATTAAAACTCTCAATCCATTTAAATCCGTCAGTCAAAGTAATCATTCATCATGGTTTGCATTCCGCACAAATGTGAACTGTTTTAATTATGAAATAATAAGGCATTCTATTCACCTCCTGTGAATTAAGCTCCTCTTATTATTACCAAGACTATTTTTCATGCAACAGCTTTCACATTACATTTTGCTTCTTCCTTAATGACTATATTCATTATGAAAAAAATGCCCATGGACCATCTATCACATGAATTCATTCAATTTAACAAACAATGGAGTGATCTTGAATTTCATTATTGATATTAATTGTTCAATTCAACATAAGAGAGTGCCTCCCACCAATTCTCTTTAGCAATGCTCCTCTTTTGACTCCAAACACACTTTTTGATACATTGATCATGAAATTAACACGTGTAGCTAAACAACCTACCATATTTATTGAATCAAACAAGCATAAACACCATTAAAACTCTAAATCCATTTAAATTCGTCAGTCAAAGGAGTCATTCATCATGGTTTGCATTCCGTCCAAATGTGAACTGGTTTAATTCTGAAATAATAAGACATTCCATTCACCTCCTGTGAATTAAGCTCCTCTTATTGTTAGCAAGACTATTTTTCATGCAATAACTTTCAAATTACATTTTGCTTCTTCCTTAATGACTATATTCATTATGAAAAATATGCCCATGGACCATCTATCACATGAGTTCATTCAATTTAACAAATAATGGATTGCTTGATCTTGAATTTTATTTCTTATTGGTATTAATTGTGGAATTCAAAATAAGAGAGTGCCTCCTACCAATTCTCATTAGCAATGCTCCTCTTTTGACTCCAAACACACTTTTTGATAAATTGATCATGAAATTAACACGTATGACTAAACAACCTACCATATTGATTGAATAAAAAAAGTATAAACACCATTAAAACTCTCAATCCATTTAAATCCGTCAGTCAAAGTAATCATTCATCATGGTTTGCATTCCGCACAAATGTGAACTGTTTTAATTATGAAATAATAAGGCATTCTATTCACCTCCTGTGAATTAAGCTCCTCTTATTATTACCAAGACTATTTTTCATGCAATAACTTTCAAATTACATTTTGCTTCTTCCTTAAAGACTATATTCATTATGAAAAATATGCCCATGGACCATCTATCACATGAGTTCATTCAATTTAACAATCAATGGATTGCTTGATCTAGAATTTTATTTCTTATTGATATTAATTGTGGAATTCAAAATAAGAGAGTGCCTCCCACTAATTCTCATTAGCAATGCTCCTCTTCTGACTCCAAACACACTTTTTGATACATTGATCATGAAGTTAACACGTGTAGCAAAACAACCTACCATATTGATTGAATCATACATGTATAAACACCATTAAAACTCTCAATCCATTTAAATCAGTCAGTCAAAAGAATCATTCATCATGGTTTGCATATCGTACAAATGATAACTAGTTTAATTCTGAAATAATAAGACATTCTATTTACCTAATATGAATTATGCTCCTCTTATTCTTAGCAAGACTATTTTTCATGCAATAACTTTTAAATTACATTTTGCTTCTTCCTTAAAGACTATATTCATTATGAAAAAAATGGCCATTGACCATCTATCACATGAATTAATTCAATTTAACAACCAATAGAGTGCTTGATCTTGAATTTCATTTCTTATTGATATTAATTGTTGAATTCAAAATAAGAGTGTGCCTCCCACCAATTCTCCTTAGCAATGCTCCTCTTCTGACTCCAAACACACTTTTTGATACATTGATCATGAAATTAACTCGTGTGGCTAAACAACCTACCATATTGATTGAATCAAACAAGTATAAACACCATTAAAACTCTCAATCCATTTAAATCAGTCAGTCAAAGGAGTCATTCATCATGGTTTGCATTCCGTACAAATGATAACTAGTTTAATTCTGAAATAATAAGACATTCTAATCACCTAATATGAATTATGCTCTTCTTATTCTTACTAAGACTATTTTTCATGGAATAACTTTCAAATTACATTTTGCTTCTTCCTTAATGACTATATTCATTATGAAAAATATGCCCATGGACCATCTATCACATGAGTTCATTCGATTTAACAAGCAATGGATTGCTTGATCTTGAATTTTATTTCTTATTGATATTAATTGTGGAATTCAAAATAAGAGAGTGCCTGCCACCAATTTCTCATTAGCAATGCTCCTCTTTTGACTCCAAACACACTTTTTGATACATTGATCATGAAATTAACACGTGTGACAAAACAACCTACCCATATTGATTGAAGCAAACAAGTATATAACACACCATTAAAACTCTCAATATATTTAAATCCGTCAGTCAAAGGAATCATCCGTCATGGTTTGCATTCCGTACAAATGTGAACTCGTTTAATTCTGAAATAATAAGACATTCTATTCACCTCCTATGAATTAAGTTCCTCTTATTGTTACCAAGATTATTTTTCATGCAATAACTTTCAAATTACATTTTGCTTCTTCCTTAATGACTATATTCATTATGAAAAATATGCCCATGGACCATCTATCACATGAGTTCATTCAATTTAATAAATAATGGATTGCTTGATCTTGAATTTTATTTCTGATTGATACTAATTGTGGAATTCAAAATAAGAGAGTGTCTCCCATCATTTCTCTTTAGCAATGCTCCACTTTTGACTCCAAACACACTTTTTGATACATTGATCATGAAATTTAGTCGTGTGGCTAAACAACTTACCATATTGATTGAATCAAACAAGTATAAACACGATGAAAACTATCAATCCATTTAAATCCGTCAGCCAAAGGAATCATTCATCATGGTTTGCATTCCGCACAAATGTGAACGGGTTTAATTATGAAATAATAAGGCATTCTATTCACCTCCTGTGAATTAAGTTCCTCTTATTATTACCAAGACTATTTTTCATGCAATAACTTTCAAATTACATTTTGCTTCTTCCTTAAAGACTATATTCATTATGAAAAAAATGGCCATAGACCATCTAGCACATGAATTCATTCGATTTCACAACCAATAGAGTGCTTGATCTTGAATTTCATTTCTTATTGATATTAATTGTTGAATTCAAAATAAGAGAGTGCCTCCCACCAATTCTCTTTAGCAATGCTCGTCTTTTGACTCCAAGCACACTTTTTGATACATTGATCATGAAATTAACACGTGTAGCAAAACAACCTACCATATTAATTGAATCAAACAAGTATAAACACCATTAAAACTCTCAATCCATTTAAATCAGTCAGTCAAAGGAATCATTCATCATGGTTTGCATATCGTACAAATGATAACTAGTTTAATTCTGAAATAATAAGACATTCTAATCACCTAATATGAATTATGCTCCTCTTATTCTTAGCAAGACTATTTTTCATGCAATAACTTTCAAATTACATTTTGCTTCTTCCTTAATGACTATATTTATTATGAAAAATATGCCCATGGACCATCTATCACATGAGTTCATTCAATTTAACATGCAATGGATTGCTTGATCTTGAATTTTATTTCTTATTGATATTAATTGTGGAATTCAAAAAAAGTGAGTGTCTCCCACCAATTCTCATTAGCAATGCTCCTCTTTTGACTCCAAACACACTTTTTGATACATTGATCATGAAATTAACACGTGTGACAAAACAACCTACCATATTAATTGAAGCAAACAAGTATAAACACCATTAAAACTCTCAATCCATTTAAATCTGTCAGTCAAAGGAATCATCCATCATGGTTTGCATTATGTACAAATGTGAACTCGTTTAATTCAGAAATAATAAGACATTCTATTCACCTCCTGTGAATTAAGATCCTCTTATTGTTACCAAGACTATTTTTCATGCAAGAACTTTCAAATTACATTTTGCTTCTTCCTTAATTACTATATTCATTATGAAAAATATGCCCATGGACCATCTATCACAAGAGTTCATTCAATTTAACAAACAATGGATTGCTTGATCTTGAATATTATTTCTTATTGATATTAATTGTGGAATTCAAAATAAGAGAGTGCCTCCCACCAATTCTCATTAGCAATGCTCCTCTTTTAACACCAAACACACTTTTTGATACATTGATCATAAAATTAACATGTGTGACTAAACAACCTACCATATTGATTGAATCAAACAAGTATAAACAACATTAAAACTCTCAATCCATTTAAATCCGTCAGTCAAAGGAATCATTCATCATGGTTTGCATTCCGCACAAATGCGAAATGGTTTAATTACGAAATAATAAGGCATCCTATACACCTCCTGTGAATTAAGCTCCTCTTATTGTTACCAAGACTATTTTTCATGTAATAACTTTCAAATTACATTTTGCTTCTTCCTTAATGACTATATTCATTATGAAAAAAATGGCCATGGACCATCTATCACATGAATTCATTCAATTTAACAACCAATAGAGTGCTTGATCTTGAATTTCATTTCTTATTGATATTAATTGTGGAATTCAAAAAAAGTGAGTGTCTCCCACCAATTCTCATTAGCTATGCTCCTCTTTTGACTCCAAACACACTTTTTGATACATTGATCATGAAATTAACACGTGTGACAAAACAACCTACCATATTAATTGAAGCAAACAAGTATAAACACCATTAAAACTCTCATTGCATTTAAATCCGTCAGTCAAAGGAATCATTCATCATGGTTTGCATTCCGTACGAATGTGAACTCGTTTAATTCGGAAAGAATAAGACATTCTATTCACCTCCTGTGAATTAAGTTCCTCTTATTCTTACAAAGACTATCTTTCATGCAATAACTTTCAAATTACATTTTGCTTCTTCCTTAATGACTATATTCATTATGAAAAAAATGCCCATGGACCATCTATCACATGAGTTCATTCAATTTAACAAACAATGGATTGCTTGATCTTGAATTTTATTTCTTATTGATATTAATTGTGGAATTCAAAATAAGAGAGTGCCTCCCACTATTTCACTTTAGCAATGCTCCTCTTTTGACTCCAAACACACTTTTTGATACATTGATCATGAAATTAACACGTGTGGGTAAACAACCTACCATATTGATTGAATCAAACAAGTATAAACACCATTAAAACTCTCAATCCATTTAAATCTGTCAGTCAAAGGAATCATCCATCATGGGTTGCATTCCGTACTAATGTGAAGTCGTTTAATTCGAAAATAATAAGACATTCCATTCACCTCCTCTGAATTAAGTTCCTCTTATTGTTACCAAGACTATTTTTCATGCTAGAACTTTCAAATTACATTTTGCTTCTTCCTTAATGACTATATTCATTATGAAAAAATATGCCCATGGACCATCTATCACATGAGTTCATTCAATTTAACAAACAATGGATTGCTTGATCTTGAATATCATTTCTTATTGATATTAATTGTGGAATTCAAAATAAGAGAGTGCCTCCCACCAATTCTCATTAGCAATGCTCCCTCTTTTGACTCCAAACACACTTTTTGATACATTGATCATGAAAATTAACACGTGTGACTAAACAACCTACCCATATTGATTGAATCAAACAAGTATAAACACCATTAAAAAACTCTCAATCCATTTAAATCTGTCAGTCAAAAGGAATCATTCATCATGGTTTGCATTCCGCACAAATGTGAACTGGTTTAATTATGAAATGATAAGGCATTCTATACACCTCCTGTGAATTAAGCTCCTCTTATTGTTACTAAGACTATTTTTCATGCAATAACTTTCAGATTACATTTTGCTTCTTCCCT
Source organism: Ceriops zippeliana (assembly GCA_037897445.1). Classification (NCBI taxonomy): domain Eukaryota; kingdom Viridiplantae; phylum Streptophyta; class Magnoliopsida; order Malpighiales; family Rhizophoraceae; genus Ceriops; species Ceriops zippeliana. The sequence continues at coordinate 21,552 of JBAPLH010002081.1, forward strand.
AATGACAATATTCATTATGAAAAAAATGCGCATGGACCATCTATCACATGAATTCATTCATTTTTAACAACAAAATAGAGTGCTTGATCTTGAATTTCATTTCTTATTGATATTAATTGTTGAATTCAAAATAAGAGAATGCATCCCACCAATTCTCTTTAGCAATGCTCCTCTTTTGACTCCAAACACACATTTTGATACATTGATCATGAAATTAACTTGTGGCTAAACAACCTACCATATTGATTGAACCAAACAAGTATAAACACCATTAAAACTTTCAATCCATTTAAATCCGTCAATCAAAGGAATCATTCATCATGGTTTGCATTCTGCATAAATGTGAACTGGTTTAATTCTGAAATAATAAGGCATTCTATTGACCTCCTGTGAATTAAGCTCCTCTTATTGTTACCAAGACTCTTTTTCATGCAATAACTTTCAAATTACATTTTGCTTCTTCCTTAATGACTATATTCATTATGAAAAATATGCCCATGGACCATCTATCACATGAATTCATTCAATTTAACAACCAATAGAGTGCTTGATCTTGAATTTCATTTCTTATTGATATTAATTGTTAAATTCAAAATAAGAGAGTGCCTCCCACCAATTCTCTTTAGCAATGCTCCTCTTTTGACTCCAAACACACTTTTTGATACATTGATCATGAAAGTAACACGTGTAGCAAAACAACCTACCATATTGATTGAATCAAACAAGTATAAACACCATTAAAACTCTCAATCCATTTAAATCAGTCAGTCAAAGGAATCATTCGTCATGGTTTGCATATCGTACAAATGATAACTAGTTTAATTCTGAAATAATAAGACATTCTAATCACCTAATATGAATTATGCTCCTCTTATTCTTAGCAAGATTATTTTTCATGCAATAACTTTCAAATTACATTTTGCTTCTTCCTTAATGACTATATTCATTATGAAAAAAATGCCCATGGACCATCTATCACATGAGTTCATTCAATTTAACAAACAATGGATTGCTTGATCTTGAATTTTATTTCTTATTGATATTAATTGTGGAATTCAAAATAAGAGAGTGCCTCCCACTATTTCTCTTTAGCAATGCTCCTCTTTTGACTCCAAACACACTTTTTGATGCATTGATCATGAAATTAACATGTGTGGTTAAACAACCTACCATATTGATTTAATCAAACAAGTATAAACACCATTAAAACTCTCATTCCATTTAAATCCATCAGTCAAAGGAATCATTCATCATGGTTTGCATTCCGTACGAATGTGAACTCATTTAATTCGGAAATAATAAGACATTCTATTCACCTCCTGTGAATTAAGTTCCTCTTATTGTTACAAAGACTATCTTTCATGCAATAACTTTCAAATTACATTTGCTTCTTCCTTAATGACTATATTCATTATGAAAAATATGCCCATGGACCATCCATTACATGAATTCATTCAATTTAACAAACAATGGCGTGCTTGATCTTGAATTTCATTTCTTATTGATATTAATTGTTGAATTCAAAATAAGTGAGTGCCCGCCACCAATTCTCATTAGCAATGCTCCCCTTTTGACTCCAAACACACTTTTTGATACATTGATCATGAAGTTAACACGGGTGACTAAACAACCTACCATATTGATTGAATCTAACCTGTATAAACACCATTAAAACTGTCAATCCATTTAAATCCGTCAGTCAAAGGAATCATTCATCATGGTTTGCATTCCGTACAAATGTGAACTCGTTTAATTCGAAAATAATAAGGCATTTTATTCACCTCCTGTGAATTAAGTTCCTCTTATTGTTACCAAGACAATTTTTCATGCAATAACTTTCAAATTACATTTTGCTTCTTCCTTAATGACTATATTCTTTATAAAAAAATGACCATGGACCATCTATCACACGAATTCATCCAATTTAACAACCAATGGAGTGCTTGATCTTGAATTTCATTTCTTATTGATATTAATTGTTGAATTCAAAATAAGAGAGTGCCTCCCACCAATTCTCTTTAGCAATGCTCCTCTTTTGACTCCAAACACACTTTTTGATACATTGATCATGAAAGTAACACGTGTAGCAAAACAACCTACCATATTGATTGAATCAAACAAGTATAAACACCATTAAAACTCTCAATCCATTTAAATCAGTCAGTCAAAGGAATCATTCATCATGGTTTGCATTCCATACAAATGATAACTATTTTAATTCTGAAATAATAAGACATTCTAATCACCTAATATGAATTATGCTATTCTTATTCTTACAAAGACTATTTTTCATGCAATAACATTCAAATTACATTTTGCTTCTTCCTTAATGACTATATTCATTATGAAAAATATGCCCATGGACCATCTATCACATGAGTTCATTCAATTTAACAAACAATGGATTGCTTGATCTTGAATTTTATTTCTTATTGATATTAATTGTGGAATTCAAAACAAGAGAGTGCCTCCCACCAATTCTCATTAGCAATGCTCTTCTTTTGACTCCAAACACACTTTTTGATACATTGATCATGAAATTAACACGTGTGACTAAAAAACCTACCATATTGATTGAATCAAACAAGTATAAACACCATTAAAACTCTCAATCCATTTAAATCCGTCAGTCAAAGGAATCATTCATCATGGTTTGCATTCCGCACAAATGTGAACTGGTTTAATTATGAAATAATAAGGCATTCTGTTCACCTCCTGTGAATTAAGCTCCTCTTATTGTTACCAAGACTATTTTTCATGCAATAACTTTCAAATTACATTTTGCTTCTTCCTTAATGACTATATTCATTATGAAAAATATGCCCATGGACCATCTATCACATGAATTCATTCAATTTAACAAACAATGGAGTGCTTGATCTTGAATTTCATTTCTTATTGATATTAATTGTTGAATTCAAAATAAGAGAGTGCCTCCCACCAATTCTCATTACCAATGTTCCTCTTTTGACTCCAAATACTCTTTTTGATACATTGATCATGAAATTAACACGTGTGGCTAAACAACCTATCATATTCATTGAAGCAAACAAGTGTAAACACGATTAAAACTCTCAATCCATTTAAATCCGTCAATCAAAGGAATCATCCATCATGGTTTGCATTCCGTACAAATGTGAACTCGTTTAATTCAGAAATAATAAGACATTCTATTCACCTCCTGTGAATTAAGTTCCACTTATTGTTACCAAGACTATTTTTCATGCAATAACTTTCAAATTACATTTTGCTTCTTCCTTAATGACTATATTCATTATAAAAAATATGCCCATGGACCATCTATCACATGAGTTCATTCAATTTAACAAACAATGGATTGCTTGATCTTGAATTTTATTTCTTATTGATATTAATTGTGGAATTCAAAATAAGAGAGTGCCTCCCACCAATTCTCATTAGCAATGCTCCTCTTTTGACTCCAAACACACTTTTTGATACATTGATCATGAAATTAACACGTGTGACTAAACAACCTACCATATTGATTGAATCAAACAAGTATAAACACCATTAAAACTCTCAATCCATTTAAATCCGTCAGTCAAAGGAATCATTCATCATGGATTGCATTCCGCACACATGTGAACTGGTTTAATTATGAAATGATAAGGCATTCTATACACCTCCTGTGAATTAAGCTCCTCTTATTGTTACTAAGACTATTTTTCATGCAATAACTTTTAGATTACATTTTCCTTCTTCCCTAATGACAATATTCATTATGAAAAAAATGCGCATGGACCATCTATCACATGAATTCATTCAATTTAACAACAAATAGAGTGCTTGATCTTGAATTTCATTTCTTATTGATATTAATTGTTGAATTCAAAATAAGAGAATGCCTCCCACCAATTCTCTTTAGCAATGCTCCTCTTTTGACACCAAACACACTTTTTGATACATTGATCATAAAATTAACATGTGTGACTAAACAACCTACCATATTGATTGAATCAAACAAGTATAAACACCATTAAAACTCTCAATCCACTTAAATTCGTCAGTCAAAGGAATCATTCATAAATGGTTTGCATTCCGCCCAAATGTGAATTGGTTTAATTATGAAATAATAAGGCATTCTGTTCACCTCCTGTGAATTAAGCTCCTCTTATTGTTACCAAGACTATTTTTCATGCAATAACTTTCAAATTACATTTTGCTTCTTCCTTAATGACTATATTCATTATCAAAAATATGCCCATGGACCATCTATCACATGAATTCATTCAATTTAACAACCAATAGAGTGCTTGATCTTGAATTTCATTTCTTATTGATATTAATTGTGGAATTCAAAAAAAGTGAGTGTCTCCCACCAATTCTCATTAGCAATGCTCCTCTTTTGACTCCAAACACACTTTTTGATACATTGATCATGAAATTAACACGTGTGACTAAACAACCTACCATATTGATTGAATCAAACAAGTATAAACACCATTAAAACTCTCAATCCATTTAAATCCGTCAGTCAAAGGAATCATTCATCATGGTTTGCATTCCGCACAAATGTGAAATGGTTTAATTACGAAATAATAAGGCATCCTATACACCTCCTGTGAATTAAGCTCCTCTTATTGTTACCAAGACTATTTTTCATGCAATAACTTTCAAATTACATTTTGCTTCTTCCTTAATGACTATATTCATTATGAAAAAAATGGCCATGGACCATCTATCACATGAATTCATTCAATTTAACAACCAATAGAGTGCTTGATCTTGAATTTCATTTCTTATTGATATTAATTGTGGAATTCAAAAAAAGTGAGTGTCTCCCACCAATTCTCATTAGCAATGCTCCTCTTTTGACTTCAAACACACTTTTTGATACATTGATCATGAAATTAACACGTGTGACAAAACAACCTACCATATTAATTGAAGCAAACAAGTATAAACACCATTAAAACTCTCATTGCATTTAAATCCGTCAGTTAAAGGAATCATTCATCATGGTTTGCATTCCATACGAATGTGAACTCGTTTAATTCGGAAAGAATAAGCCATTCTATTCACCTCCTGTGAATTAAGTTCCTCTTATTCTTACAAAGACTATCTTTCATGCAATAACTTTCAAATTACATTTTGCTTCTTCCTTAATGACTATATTCATTATGAAAAAAATGCCCATGGACCATCTATCACATGAGTTCATTCAATTTAACAAACAATGGATTGCTTGATCTTGAATTTTATTTCTTATTGATATTAATTGTGGAATTCAAAATAAGAGAGTGCCTCCCACTATTTCACTTTAGCAATGCTCCTCTGTTGACTCCAAAAACACTTTTTGATACATTGATCATGAAATTAACACGTGTGGGTAAACAACCTACCATATTGATTGAATCAAACAAGTATAAACACCATTAAAACTCTCAATCCATTTAAATCTGTCAGTCAAAGGAATCATCCATCATGGGTTGCATTCCGTACAAATGTGAACTCGTTTAATTCGAAAATAATAAGACATTCCATTCACCTCCTTTGAATTAAGTTCCTCTTATTGTTACCAAGACTATTTTTCATGCTAGAACTTTCAAATTACATTTTGCTTCTTCCTTAATGACTATATTCATTATGAAAAATATGCCCATGGACCATCTATCACATGAGTTCATTCAATTTAACAAACAATGGATTGCTTGATCTTGAATATCATTTCTTATTGATATTAATTGTGGAATTCAAAATAAGAGAGTGCCTCCCACCAATTCTCATTAGCAATGCTCCTCTTTTGACTCCAAATACACTTTTTGATACATTGATCATGAAATTAACACGTGTGGCTACACAACCTATCATATTCATTGAAGCAAACAAGTGTAAACACGATTAAAACTCTCAATCCATTTAAATCCGTCAATCAAAGGAATCATCCATCATGGTTTGCATTCCGTACAAATGTGAACTTGTTTAATTCGGAAATAATAAGACATTCTATTCACCTCCTGTGAATTAAGTTCCACTTATTGTTACCAAGACTATTTTTCATGCAATAACTTTCAAATTACATTTTGCTTCTTCCTTAATGACTATATTCATTATGAAAAAAATGGCCATGGACCATCTATCACATGAATTCATTCAATTTAACAACCAATAGAGTGCTTGATCTTGAATTTCATTTCTTATTGATATTAATTGTTGAATTCAAAATAAGAGAGTGCCTCCCACCAATTCTCTTTAGCAATGTTCCTCTTTTGACTCCAAACACACTTTTTGATACATTGATCATGAAATTAACACGTGTAGCAAAACAACCTTCATATTGATTGAATCAAACAAGTATAAACACCATTAAAACTCTCAATCCATTTAAATCAGTCAGTCAAAGGAATCATTTCTCATGGTTTGCATATCGTACAAATGATAACTAGTTTAATTCTGAAATAATAAGACATTCTAATCACCTAATATGAATAGTGCTCCTCTTATTCTTAGCAAGACTATTGTTCATGCAATAACTTTCAAATTACATTTTGCTTCTTCCTTAATGACTATATTCATTATGAAAAATATGCCCATGGACCATCTATCACATGAGTTCATTCAATTTAACAAGCAATGGATTGCTTGATCTTGAATTTTATTTCTTATTGATATTAATTGTGGAATTCAAAACAAGAGAGTGCCTCCCACCAATTCTCATTGGCAATGCTCCTCTTTTGACTCCAAACACACATTTTGATACATTGATCATGAAATTAACACGTGTGACAAAACAACCTACCATATTGATTGAAACAAACAAGTATAAACACCATTAAAACTCTCAATCCATTTAAATCCGTCAGTCAAAGGAATCATCCATCATGGTTTGCATTCCGTACAAATGTGAACTCGTTTAATTCAGAAATAATAAGACATTCTATTCACCTCCTGTGAATTAACTTCCTCTTATTGTTACCAAGACTATTTTTCATGCAATAACTTTCAAATTACATTTTGCTTCTTCCTTAATGACTATATTCATTATGAAAAATATGCCCATGGACCATCTATCACATGAGTTCATTCAATTTAACAAACAATGGATTGCTTGATCTTGAATTTTATTTCTTATTGATATTAATTGTGGAATTCAAAATAAGAGAGTGCCTCCCACCAATTCTCATTAGCAATGCTCCTCTTTTTACTCCAAATACACTTTTTGATACATTGATCATGAAATTAACACGTGTGACTAAACAACCTACCATATTGATTGAATCAAACAAGTATAAACACCATTAAAACTCTCAATCCATTGAAATCCGTCAGTCAAAGGAATCAATCATCATGGTTTGCATTCCGCACAAATGTGAACTGGTTTAATTATGAAATAATAAGGCATTCTGTTCACCTCCTGTGAATTAAGCTCCTCTTATTGTTACCAAGACTATTTTTCATGCAATAACTTTCAAATTACATTTTGCTTCTTCCTTAATGACTATATTCATTATGAAAAATATGCCCATGGACCATCTATCACATGAATTCATTCAATTTAACAAACAATGGAGTGCTTGATCTTGAATTTCATTTCTTATTGATATTAATTGTGGAATTCAAAATAAGAGAGTGCCTCCCACCAATTCGCATTAGCAATGCTCCTCTTTTGACTCCAAACACACTTTTTGATACATTGATCACGAAATTAACATGTGTGGCTAAACAACCTACCATATTGATTGAATCAAACAAGTATAAACACCATTAAAAGTCTCATTCCATTTAAATCCGTCAGTCAAAGGAATCAGTCATCATGGTTTGCATTACGTACGAATGTGAACTCATTTAATTCGGAATGAATAAGACATTCTATTCACCTCCTGTGAATTAAGTTCCTCTTATTGTTACAAAGACTATCTTTCATGCAATAACTTTCAAATTACATTTTGCTTCTTCCTTAATGGCTATATTCATTATGAAAAATATGCCCATGGACCATCTATCACATGAGTTCATTCAATTTAACAAACAATGGATTGCTTGATCTTGAATTTTATTTCTTATTGATATTAATTGTGGAATTCAAAATAAGAGAGTGCCTCCCACCAATTCTCATTAGCAATGCTCCTCTTTTGACTCCAAACACACTTTTTGATACATTGATCAGGAAATTAACACGTGTGACTAAACAACCTACCATATTGATTGAATCAAACAAGTATAAACACCATTAAAACTCTCAATCCATTTAAATCCGTCAGTCAAAGGAATCATTCATCATGGTTTGCATTCCGCACAAATGTGAACTGGTTTAATTATGAAATAATAAGGCATTCTGTTCACCTCCTGTGAATTAAGCTCCTCTTATTGTTAACACGACTATTTTTCATGCAATAACTTTCAAATTACATTTTGCTTCTTCCTTAATGACTATATTTGTTTTGAAAAATATGCCCATGGACCATCTATCACATGAGTTCATTCAATTTAACAAACAATGGATTGCTTGATCTTGAATTTTATTTCTCATTGATATTAATTGTGGAATTCAAAATAAGAGAGTGCCTCCCACCAATTCTCATTAGCAATGCTCCTCTTTTGACTCCAAACACACTTTTTGATACATTGATCACGAAATTAACATGTGTGGCTAAACAACCTACCATATTGATTGAATCAAACAAGTATAAACACCATTAAAACTCTCATTGCATTTAACTCCGTTAGTCAAAGGAATCATTCATCATGGTTTGCATTCCATACGAATGTGAACTCGTTTAATTTGGAAAGAATAAGACATTCTATTCACCTCCTGTGAATTAAGTTCCTCTTATTCTTACAAAGACTATCTTTCATGCAATAACTTTCAAATTACATTTTGCTTCTTCCTTAATGACTATATTCATTATGAAAAATATGCCCATGGACCATCTATCACATGAGTTCATTCAATTTAACAAACAATGGATTGCTTGATCTTGAATTTTATTTCTTATTGATATTAATTGTGGAATTCAAAATAAGAGAGTCCACCAAATCTCATTAGCAATGCTCCTCTTTTGATTCCAAACACACTTTTTGATACATTGATCAGGAAATTAACACGTGTGACAAAACAACCTACCATATTGATTGAAGCAAACAAGTATAAACACCATTAAAACTCTCAATCCATTTAAATCCGTCAGTCAAAGGAATCATCCATCATGGTTTGCATTCCGTACAAATGTGAACTCGTTTAATTCTGAAATAATAAGACATTCTCTTCACCTCCTGTGACTTAGGCTCCTCTTATTGTTACCAAGACTATTTTTCATGCAATAACATTCAAATTACATTTTGCTTCTTCCTTAATGACTATATTCATTATGAAAAAAATGACCATGGACCATCTATCACATGAATTCATTCAATTTAACAACCAATGGTGTGCTTGATCTGGAATTTCATTTCTTATTGTTATTAATTGTTGATTTCAAAATAAGAGAGTGCCTCTCACCAATTCTCTTTTGTAATGCTCCTCTTTTGACTCCAAACACACTTTTTGATACATTGATCATGAAATTAACTCGTGCGGCTAAACAACCTACCATATTGATTGAATCAAACAAGTATAAACACCATTAAAACTCTCAATCCATTTAAATCAGTCAGTCAAAGGAATCATTCATCATGGTTTGCATTCCGTACAAATGATAACGAGTTTAATTCTGAAATACTAACACATTCTAATCACCTAATATGAATTATGCTCTTCTTATTCTTACCAAGACTATTTTTCATACAATAACTTTAAAATTACATTTTGCTTCTTCCTTAATGACTATATTCATTATGAAAAATATGCCCATGGACCATCTATCACATGAGTTCATTCGATTTAACAAGCAATGGATTGCTTGATCTTGAATTTTATTTCTTCTTGATATTAATTGTGGAATTCAAAATAAGAGAGTGCCTCCCACCAATTCTCATTAGCAATGCTCCTCTTTTGACTCCAAACACACTTTTTGATAAATTGATCATGAAATTAACACGTGTGACAAAAGAACCTATCATATTGATTGAAGCAAACAAGTATAAACACCATTAAAACTCTCAATCCATTTAAATCCGTCAGTCAAAGGAATCATCCATCATGGTTTGCATTCCGTACAAATTTGAACTCGTTTAATTCGGAAATAATAAGACATTCTATTCACCTCCTGTGAATTAAGTTCCTCTTATTGTTAACAAGACTATTTTTCATGCAATAACTTTCAAATTACATTTTGCTTCTTCCTTAATGACTATATTCGTTTTGAATAATATGCCCATGGACCATTTATCACATGAGTTCATTCAATTTAACAAACAATGGATTGCTTGATCTTGAATTTTATTTCTCACTGATATTAATTGTGGAATTCAGAATAAGAGAGTGCCTCCCACCAATTCTCATTAGCAATGCTCCTCTTTTGACTCCAAACACACTTTTTGATAAATTGATCATGAAATTAACTCGTGTGGCTAAACAACCTACCATATTGATTGAATCAAACAAGTATAAACACCATTAAAACTCTCAATCCATTTAAATCAGTCAGTCACAGGAATCATTCATCATGGTTTGCATTCCGTACAAATGATAACTAATTTATTTCTGAAATAATAAGACATTCTAATCACCTAATATGAATTATGCTCTTCTTCTTCTTACCAAGAGTATTTTTCATGCAATAACTTTCAAATTACATTTTGCTTCTTCCTTAATTACTATATTCATTATGAAAAATATGCCCATGGACCATATATCACATGAGTTCATTCAATTTAACAAACAATGGATTGCTTGATCTTGAATTTTATTTCTTATTGATATTAATTGTGGAATTCAAAATAAGAGAGTGCCTCCCACCAATTCTCATTAGCAACGCTCCTCTTTTGACTCCAAACACACTTTTTGATACATTGATCATGAAATTAACACGTGTGACAAAACAACCTACCATATTGATTAAAGCAAACAAGTATAAACACCATTAAAACTCTCAATCCATTTAAATCCATCAGTCAAAGGAATCATCCATCATGGTTTGCATTCCGTACAAATGTGAACTCATTTAATTCGAAAATAATAAGACATTCTATTCACCTCCTGTGAATTAAGTTCCTCTTATTGTTACCAAGACTATTTTTCATGCAATAACTTTCAAATTACATTTTGCTTCTTCCTTAATGACTATATTCGTTATGAAAAATATGCCCATGGACCATCTATCACATGAGTTCATTCAATTTAACAAACAATGGATTGCTTGATCTTAAGTTGTATTTCTTAATGATATTAATTGTGGAATTCAAAATAAGAGAGTGCCTCCCATTATTTCTCTTTAGCAATGCTCCTCCTTTGACTCCAAACACACTTTTTGATACATTGATCATGAAATTAACTCGTGTGGCTAAACAACATACCATATTGATTGAATCAAACAAGTATAAACACCATTAAAACACTCAATCCATTTAAATCAGTCAGTCACAGGAATCATTCATCATGGTTTGCATTCCGTACAAATGATAACTAATTTAATTCTGAAATAATAAGACATTCTAATCACCTAATATGAATTATGCTCTTGTCATTCTTACCAAGAGTATTTTTCATGCAATAACTTTCAAATTACATTTTGCTTCTTCCTTAATGACTATATTCATTATGAAAAATATGCCCATGGACAATATATCACATGAGTTCATTCAATTTAACAAACAATGGATTGCTTGATCTTGAATTTTATTTCTTATTGATATTAATTGTGGAATTCAAAATAAGAGAGTGCTCCCACCAATTCTCATTAGGAATGCTCCTCTTTTGATTCCAAATACACTTTTTGATACATTGATCATGAAATTATCACGTGCGACTAAACAACCTACCATATTGATTGAATCAAACAAGTATAAACACCATTAAAACTCTCAATCCATTTAAATCCGTCAGTCAAAGAAATCATTCATCATGGTTTGCATTCCGCACAAATGTGAACTGGTTTAATTATGAAATAATAAGGCATTCTATTCAGCTCCTATGAATTAAGCTCCTCTTATTGTTACCAAGACTATTTTTCATGCAATAACTTTCAAATTACATTTTGCTTCTTCCTTAATGACTATATTCATTATGAAAAATATGCCCATGGATGATCAATCACATGAGTTCATTCAATTTAACAAGCAATGGATTGCTTGATCTTGAATTTTATCTCTTATTGATATTAATTGTGGAATTCAAAATAAGAGAGTGCCTCCCACCAATTCTCATTAGCAATGCTCCTCTTTTGACTCTAAACACACTTTTTGATACATGGATCATGAAATTAACATGTGTGGCTAAACAACCTCCCATATTGATTGAATCAAACAAGCATAAACACCATTAAAACTCTAAATCAATTTAAATCAGTCAGTCAAAGGAGTCATTCATCATGGATTGCATTCCGTACAAATGTGAACTGGTTTAATTCTGAAATAATAAGACATTCTATTCACCTCGTTTGAATTAAGCTCCTGTTATTGTTACCAAGACTATTTGTCATGCAATAACTTTCAAATTACATTTTGCTTCTTCCTTAATGACTATATTCATTATGAAAAATATGCCCGTGGACCATCTATCACATGAGTTCATTCAATTTAACAAGCAATGGATTGCTTGATCTTGAATTTTATTTCTTATTGATATTAATTGTGGAATTCAAAACAAGAGAGTGCCTCCCACCAATTCTCATTAGCAATGCTCCTCTTTTGACTCCAAACACACTTTTTGATACATTGATCATGAAATTAACACGTGTGACAAAACAACCTACCATATTAATTGAAGCAAACAAGTATAAACACCATTAAAACTCTCAATCCATTTAAATCAGTCAGTCAAAGGAGTCATTCATCATGGTTTGCATTCCGTACAAATATGAACTCGCTTAATTCTGAAATAATAAGACATTCTATTCACCTCGTTTGAATTAAGCTCCTGTTATTGTTACCAAGACTATTTTTATGCAATCACTTTCAAATTACATTTTGCTTCTTCCTTAATGACTATATTCATTATGAAAAATGTGCCCATTGACCATCTATCACATGAGTTCATTCAATTTAACATGCAATGGATTGCTTGATCTTGAATTTTATTTCTTATTGATATTAATTGTGGAATTCAAAATAAGAGAGTGCCTCCTACCAATTCTCATTAGCAATGCTCCTCTTTTGACTCCAAATACACTTTTTGATACATTGATCATGAAATTAAGACGTGTGACTAAACAACCTACCATATTGATTGAATCAAACAAGTATAAACACCATTAAAACTCTCAATCCATTTAAATCCGTCAGTCAAAGGAATCATGCATCATGGTTTGCATTCCGCACAAATGTGAACTGGTTTAATTATGAAATAATAAGGCATTCTGTTCACTTCGTGTGAATTAAGCTCCTCTTATTGTTACCAAGACTATTTTTCATGCAATAACTTTCAAATTACATTTTGCTTCTTCCTTAATGACTATATTCATTATGAAAAATATGCCTATGGACCATCTATCACATGAATTCATTCAATTTAACAAACAATGGAGTGCTTGATCTTGAATTTCATTTCTTATTGATATTAATTGTTGAATTCAAAATAAGAGAGTGCCTCCCACCAATTCTCATTAGCAATGCTCCTCTTTTGACTCCAAATACACTTTTTGATACATTGATAATGAAATTAACACGTGTGGCTAAACAACCTATCATATTCATTGAAGCAAACAAGTGTAAACACGATTAAAACTCTCAATCCATTTAAATCCGTCAATCAAAGGAATCATCCATCATGGTTTGCATTCCGTACAAATGTGAACTCGTTTAATTCGGAAATAATAAGACATTCTATTCACCTCCTGTGAATTAAGTTCCACTTATTGCTACCAACACTATTTTTCATGCAATAACTTTCAAATTACATTTTGCTTCTTCCTTAATGACTATATTCATTATGGAAAATATGCCCATGGACCATCTATCACATGAGTTCATTCAATTTAACAAACAATGGATTGCTTGATCTTGAATTTTATTTCTTATTGATATTAATTGTGGAATTCAAAATAAGAGAGTGCCTCCCACCAATTCTCATTAGCAATGCTCCTCTTTTGACTCCAAACACACTTGTTGATACATTGATCACGAAATTAACATGTGTGGCTAAACAACCTACCATATTGATTGAATCAAACAAGTATAAACACCATTAAAACTCTCAATCCATTTAAATCAGTCAGTCAAAGGAGTCATTCATCATGGTTTGCATTCCGTACAAATGTGAACTCGTTTAATTCTGAAATAATAAGACATTCTATTCACTTCGTTTGAATTAAGCTCCTGTTATTGTTACCAAGACTATTTTTCATGCAATAACTTTCAAATTACATTTTGCTTCTTCCTTAATGACTATATTCATTATGAAAAATACGCCCATGGACCATCTATCACATGAGTTCATTCAATTTAACAAGCAATGGATTGCTTGATCTTGAATTTTATTTCTTATTGATATTAATTGTGGAATTCAAAATAAGAGAGTGCCTCCCACCAATTCTCATTAACAATGCTCCTCTTTTGACTCCAAACACACTTTTTGATACATTGATCATGAAATTAACACGTGTGACAAAACAACCTACCATATTGATTGAAGCAAACAAGTATAAACACCATTAAAACTCTGAATCCATTTAAATCCGTCAGTCAAAGGAATCATCCATCATGGTTTGCATTCCATACAAATGTGAACTCGTTTAATTCTGAAATAATAAGACATTCTATTCACCTCGTTTGAATTAAGCTCTTGTTATTGTTACCAAGACTATTTTTATGCAATAACTTTCAAATTACATTTTGCTTCTTCCTTAATGACTATATTCATTACGAAAAATATGCCCATTGAACATCTATCACATGAGTTCATTCAATTTAACATGCAATGGATTGCTTGATCTTGAATTTTATTTGTTATTGATATTAATTGTGGAATTCAAAATAAGAGAGTGCCTCCCACCAATTGTCATTAGCAATGCTCCTCTTTTGACTCCAAACACACTTTTTGATACATTGATCATGAAATTAACACGTGTGACTAAACAACCTACCATATTGATTGAATCAAACAAGTATAAACACCATTAAAACTCTCAATCCATTTAAATCCGTCAGTCAAAGGAATCATTCATCATGGTTTGCATTCTGCACAAATGTGAACTCGTTTAATTATGAAATAATAAGGCATTCTGTTCACCTCCTGTGAATTAAGCTCCTCTTATTGTTACCAAGACTATTTTTCATGCAATAACTTTCAAATTACATTTTGCTTCTTCCTTAATGACTATATTCATTATGAAAAATATGCCTATGGACCATCTATCACATGAATTCATTCAATTTAACAAACAATGGAGTGCTTGATCTTGAATTTCATTTCTTATTGATATTAATTGTGGAATTCAAAATAAGAGAGTGCCTCCCACCAATTCTCATTAACAATGCTCCTCTTTTGACTCCAAACACACTTTTTGATACATTGATCATGAAATTAACACGTGTGACAAAACAACCTACCATATTGATTGAAGCAAACAAGTATAAACACCATTAAAACTCTGAATCCATTTAAATCCGTCAGTCAAAGGAATCATCCATCATGGTTTGCATTCCATACAAATGTGAACTCGTTTAATTCGGAAATAATAAGACATTCTATTCACCTCCTGTGAATTAAGTTCCTCTTATTGTTACCAAGACTATTTTTCATGCAATAACTTTCAAATTACATTTTGCTTCTTCCTTAATGACTATATTCATTATGGAAAATATGCCCATGGACCATCTATCATATGAGTTCATTCAATTTAACAAACAATGGATTGCTTGATCTAAAGTTTTATTTCTTAATGATATTAATTGTGGAATTCAAAATAAGAGAGTGCCTCCCATCATTTCTCTTTAGCAGTGCTCCTCTTTTGACTCCAAACACACTTTTTGATACATTGATCATGAAATTCACTTGTGTCGCTAAACAACCTACCATATTGATTGAATCAAACAAGTATAAACACCATTAAAACTCTCAATCCATTTAAATCAGTCAGTCAAAGGAGTCATTCATCATGGTTTGCATTCCGTACAAATGTGAACTCGTTTAATTCTGAAATAATAAGACATTCTATTCACCTCGTTTGAATTAAGCTCTTGTTATTGTTACCAAGACTATTTTTATGCAATAACTTTCAAATTACATTTTGCTTCTTCCTTAATGACTATATTCATTATCAAAAATATGCCTATGGACCATCTATCACATGAATTCATTCAATTTAACAAACAATGGAGTGCTTGATCTTGAATTTCATTTCTTATTGATATTAATTGTTGAATTCAAAATAAGAGCGTGCCTCCCACCAATTCTCATTAGCAATGCTCCTCTTTTGACTCCAAACACACTTTTTGATACATCGATCAGGAAATTAACACGTGTGACTAAACAACCTACCATATTGATTGAATCAAACAAGTATAAACACCATTAAAACTCTCAATCCATTTAAATCCGTCAGTCAAAGGAATCATTCATCATGGTTTGCATTCCGCACAAATGTGAACTGGTTTAATTATGAAATAATAAGGCATTCTGTTCACCTCCTGTGAATTAAGCTCCTCTTATTGTTACCAAGACTATTTTTCATGCAATAACTTTCAAATTACATTTTGCTTCTTCCTTAATGACTATATTCATTATCAAAAATATGCCTATGGACCATCTATCACATGAATTCATTCAATTTAACAAACAATGGAGTGCTTGATCTTGAATTTCATTTCTTATTGATATTAATTGTTGAATTCAAAATAAGAGCGTGCCTCCCACCAATTCTCGTTAGCAATGCTCCTCTTTTGACTCCAAACACACTTTTTGATACATCGATCAGGAAATTAACACGTGTGACTAAACAACCTACCATATTGATTGAATCAAACAAGTATAAACATCATTAAAACTCTCAGTCCATTTAAATCCGTCAGTCAAAGGAATCATTCATCATGGTTTGCATTCCGCACAAATGTGAACTGGTTTAATTATGAAATAATAAGGCATTCTGTTCACCTCGTGTGAATTAAGCTCCTCTTATTGTTACCAAGACTATTTTTCATGCAATAACTTTCAAATTACATTTTGCTTCTTCCTTAATGACTATATTCATTATGAAAAATATGCCTATGGACCATCTATCACATGAATTCATTCAATTTAACAAACAATGGAGTGCTTGATCTTGAATTTCATTTCTTATTGATATTAATTGTTGAATTCAAAATAAGAGAGTGCCTCCCACCAATTCTCATTAGCAATGCTCCTCTTTTGACTCCAAACACACTTTTTGATACATTGATCATGAAATTAACATGTGTGGCTAAACAACCTACCATATTGATTGAATCAAACAAGTATAAACACCATTAAAAGTCTCATTCCATTTAAATCCCAGTCAAAGCAATCATTCATCATAGTTTGCATTCCGTACGAATGTGAACTCGTTTAATTCGGAAAGAATAAGACATTCTATTCACCTCCTGTGAATTATGTTCCTCTTATTGTTACAAAGACTATCTTTCATGCAATAACTTTCAAATTACATTTTGCTTCTTCCTTAATGGCTATATTCATTATGAAAAATATGCCCATCGACCATCTATCACATGAGTTCATTCAATTTAACAAACAATGGATTGCTTGATCTTGAATTTTATTTCTTATTGATATTAATTGTGGAATTCAAAATAAGAGAGTGCCTCCCACCAAATCTCATTAGCAATCCTCCTCTTTTGACTCCAAACACACTTTTTGATACATTGATCAGGAAATTAACACGTGTGACTAAACAACCTACCATATTGATTGAATCAAACAAGTATAAACACCATTAAAACTCTCAGTCCATTTAAATCCGTCAGTCAAAGGAATCATTCATCATGGTTTGCATTCCGCACAAATGTGAATTGGCTTAATTATGAAAAAATAAAGCATTCTGTTCACCTCCTGTGAATTAAGCTCCTCTTATTCTTAACAAGACTATTTTTCATGCAATAACTTTCAAATTACATTTTGCTTCTTCCTTAATGACTATATTCATTTTGAAAAATATGGCCATGGACCATCTATCACATGAGTTCATTCAATTTAACACACAATGGATTGCTTGATCTTGAATTTTATTTCTCATTGATATTAATTGTGGAATTCAAAATAAGAGAGTGCCTCCCACCAATTCTCATTAGCAATGCTCCTCTTTTGACTCCAAACACACTTTTTGATACATTGATCACGAAATTATCATATGTGGCTAAACAACCTACCATATTGATTGAATCAAACAAGTATAAACACCATTAAAACTCTCATTGCATTTAAATCCGTCAGTCAAAGGAATCATTCATCATGGTTTGCATTCCGTACGAATGTGAACTCGTTTAATTCGGAAAGAATAAGACATTCTATTCACCTCCTGTGAATTAAGTTCCTCTTATTCTTACAAAGACTATCTTTCATGCAATAACTTTCAAATTACATTTTGCTTCTTCCTTAATGACTATATTCATTATGAAAAATATGCCCATGGACCATCTATCACATGAGTTCATTCAATTTAACAAACAATGGATTGCTTGATCTTGAATTTTATTTCTTATTGATATTAATTGTGGAATTCAAAATAAGAGAGTGCCTCCCACCATTTCTCTTTAGCAATGCTCCTCTTTTGACTCCAAACACACTTTTTGATACATTGATCATGAAATTAACATGTGTGGCTAAACAACCTAGCATATTGATTGAATCAAACAAGGACAAACACCATTAAGACTCTCATTCCATTTAAATCCGTCAGTCAAAGCAATCATTCATCATGGTTTGCATTCCGTACGAATGTGAACTCGTTTAATTCGGAAAGAATAAGACATTCTATTCACCTCCTGTGAATTATGTTCTTCTTATTGTTACCAAGACTATTTTTCATGCAATAACTTTCAAATTACATTTTGCTTCTTCCTTAATGACTATATTCATTATGAAAAAAATGCCCATGGACCATCTATCACATGAATTCATTCAATTTAACAAACAATGCAGTGCTTGATCTTGAATTTCATTTCTTATTGATATAAATTGTTGAATTGAAAATAAGAGTGTGCCTCCCACCAATTCTCATTAGCAATGCTCATCTTTTGACTCCCAACACACTTTTTGATACATTGATCATGAAATTAACACGTGTGGCTAAACAACCTATCATATTGATTGAAGCAAACAAGTATAAACACCATTAAAACTCTCAATCCATTTAAATCCGTCAGTCAAAGGAATCATCCATCATGGTTTGCATTCCGTACAAATGTGAACTCGTTTAATTCTGAAATAATAAGACATTCTCTTCACCTCCTGTGACTTAGGTTCCTCTTATTGTTACCAAGACTATTTTTCATGCAATAACTTTCAAATTACATTTTGCTTCTTCCTTAATGACTATATTCATTATGAAAAATATACCCATGGACCATCTATCACATGAGTTCATTCAATTTAACAAACAATGGATTGCTTGATCTTGAATTTTATTTCTTATTGATATTAATTGTGGAATTCAAAATAAGAGAGTGCCTCCCACCATTTCTCTTTAGCAATGCTCCTCTTTTGACTCCAAACACACTTTTTGATACATTGATCATGAAATTAACATGTGTGGCTAAACAACCTAGCATATTGATTGAATCAAACAAGGACAAACACCATTAAGACTCTCATTCCATTTAAATCCGTCAGTCAAAGCAATCATTCATCATGGTTTGCATTCCGTACGAATGTGAACTCGTTTAATTCGGAAAAGAAATAAGACATTTCTATTCACCTCCTGTGAATTAAGTTCTTCTTATTGTTACCAAGACTATTTTTCATGCAATAACTTTCAAATTTCATTTTGCTTCTTCCTTAATGACTATATTCATTATGAAAAAAATGCCCACGGACCATCTATCACATGAATTCATTCAATTTAACAAACAATGCAGTGCTTGATCCTGAATTTCATTTCTTATTGATATAAATTGTTGAATTGAAAATAAGAGTGTGCCTCCCACCAATTCTCATTAGCAATGCTCATCTTTTGACTCCAAACACACTTTTTGATACATTGATCATGAAATTAACACGTGTGGCTAAACAACCTATCATATTGATTGAAGCAAACAAGTATAAACACCATTAAAACTCTCAATCCATTTAAATCCGTCAGTCAAAGGAATCATCCATCATGGTTTGCATTCCGTACAAATGTGAACTCGTTTAATTCTGAAATAATAAGACATTCTCTTCACCTCCTATGACTTAGGTTCCTCTTATTGTTACCAATACTATTTTTCATGCAATAACATTCAAATTACATTTTGCTTCTTCCTTAATGACTATATTCATTATGAAAAAAATGACCATGGACCATCTATCACATGAATTCATTCAATTTAACAACCAATGGTGTGCTTGATCTGGAATTTCATTTCTTATTGATATTAATTGTTGAATTCAAAATAAGAGAGTGCCTCTCACCAATTCTCTTTTGCAATGCTCCTCTTTTGACTCCAAACACACTTTTTGATACATTGATCATGAAATTAACTCGTGTGGCTAAACAACCTACCATATTGATTGAATCAAACAAGTATAAACACCATTAAATCTCTCAATCCATTTAAATCAGTCAGTCAAAGGAATCATTCATCATGGTTTGCATTGCGTACAAATGATAACTAGTTTAATTTTGAAATAATAACACATTCTAATCACCTAATATGAATTATGCTCTTCTTATTCTTACCAAGACTATTTTTCATGCAATAACTTTCAAATTACATTTTGCTTCTTCCTTAATGACTATATTCATTATGAAAAATATGCCCATGGACCATCTATCACATGAGTTCATTCAATTTAACAAGCAATGGATTGCTTGATCTTGAATTTTATTTCTTATTGATATTAATTGTGGAATTCAAAATAAGAGAGTGCCTCCCACCAATTCTCATTACCAATGCTCCTCTTTTGACTCCAAACACACTTTTTGATACATTGATCATGAAATTAACACGTCTGACAAAACAACCTACCATATTGATTGAAGCAAACAAGTATAAACACCATTAAAACTCTCAATCCATTTAAATCCGTCAGTCAAAGGAATCATCCATCATGGTTTGCATTCCATACAAATGTGAACTCGTTTAATTCGGAAATAATAAGACATTCTATTCACCTCCTGTGAATTAAGTTCCTCTTATTGTTACCAAGACTATTTTTCATGCAATAACATTCAAATTACATTTTGCTTCTTCCTTAATGACTATATTCATTATGGAAAATATGCCCATGGACCATCTATCACATGAGTTCATTCAATTTAACAAACAATGGATTGCTTGATCTTGAATTTTATTTCTTATTGATTTTAATTGTGGAATTCAAAATAAGAGAGTGCCTCCCACCAAATCTCATTAGCAATGCTCCTCTTTTGACTCCAAACACACTTTTTGATACATTGATCACGAAATTAACATGTGTGGCTAAACAACCTACCATATTGATTGAATCAAACAAGTATAAACACCATTAAAACTCTAAGTCCATTTAAATCCGTCAGTCAAAGGAATCATTCATCATGGTTTGCATTCCGCACAAATGTGAACTGGTTTAATTATGAAATAATAAGGCATTCTGTTCACTTCCTGTGAATTAAGCTCCTCTTATTGTTAACAAGACTATTTTTCATGCAATAACTTTCAAATTACATTTTGCTTCTCCCTTAATGACTATATTCGTTTTGAAAAATATGCCCATGGACCATCTATCACATGAGTTCATTCAATTTAACACACAATGGATTGCTTGATCTTGAATTTTATTTCTCATTGATATTAATTGTGGAATTCAAAATAAGAGAGTGCCTCCCACCAATTCTCATTAGCAATGCTCCTCTTTTGACTCCAAACACACTTTTTGATACATTGATCACGAAATTAACATGTGTGGCTAAACAACCTACCATATTGATTGAATCAAACAAGTATAAACA
Organism: Ceriops zippeliana; assembly: GCA_037897445.1. Taxonomy (NCBI): domain Eukaryota; kingdom Viridiplantae; phylum Streptophyta; class Magnoliopsida; order Malpighiales; family Rhizophoraceae; genus Ceriops; species Ceriops zippeliana. Next base: position 43,712 of record JBAPLH010002081.1, read on the forward strand.
CCATTAAAACTCTCATTGCATTTAAATCCGTCAGTCAAAGGTATCATTCATCATGGTTTACATTCCGTACGAATGTGAACTCGTTTAATTCGGAAAGAATAAGACATTCTATTCACCTCCTGTGAATTAAGTTCCTCTTATTCTTACAAAGACTATCTTTCATGCAATAACTTTCAAATTACATTTTGCTTCTTCCTTAATGACTATATTCATTATGAAAAATATGCCCATGGACCATCTATCACATGAGTTCATTCAATTTAACAAACAATGGATTGCTTGATCTTGAATTTTATTTCTTATTGATATTAATTGTGGAATTCAAAATAAGAGAGTGCCTCCCACCATTTCTCTTTAGCAATGCTCCTCTTTTGACTCCAAACACACTTTTTGATACATTGATCATGAAATTAACATGTGTGGCTAAACAACCTAGCATATTGATTGAATCAAACAAGGATAAACACCATTAAGACTCTCATTCCATTTAAATCCGTCAGTCAAAGCAATCATTCATCATGGTTTGCATTCCGTACGAATGTGAACTCGTTTAATTCAGAAAGAATAAGACATTCTATTCACCTCCTGTGAATTAAGTTCTTCTTATTGTTACCAAGACTATTTTTCATGCAATAACTTACAAATTACATTTTGCTTCTTCCTTAATGACTATATTCATTATGAAAAAAATGCCCACGGACCATCTATCACATGAATTCATTCAATTTAACAAACAATGCAGTGCTTGATCTTGAATTTCATTTCTTATTGATATAAATTGTTGAATTGAAAATAAGAGTGTGCCTCCCACCAATTCTCATTAGCAATGCTCATCTTTTGACTCCAAATACACTTTTTGATACATTGATCATGAAATTAACAAGTGTGGCTAAACAACCTATCATATTGATTGAAGCAAACAAGTATAAACACCATTAAATCTCTCAATCCATTTAAATCAGTCAGTCAAAGGAATCATTCATCATGGTTTGCATTCCGTACAAATGATAACTAGTTTAATTCTGAAATAATAACACATTCTAATCACCTAATATGAATTATGCTCTTCTTATTCTTACCAAGACTATTTTTCATGCAATAACTTTCAAATTACATTTTGCTTCTTCCTTAATGACTATATTCATTATGAAAAATATGCCCATGGACCATCTATCACATGAGTTCATTCAATTTAACAAGCAATGGATTGCTTGATCTTGAATTTTATTTCTTATTGATATTAATTGTGGAATTCAAAATAAGAGAGTGCCTCCCACCAATTCTCATTACCAATGCTCCTCTTTTGACTCCAAACACACTTTTTGATACATTGATCATGAAATTAACACGTGTGGCTAAACAACCTACCATATTGATTGTAGCAAACAAGTATAAACACCATTAAAACTCTCAATCCATTTAAATCCGTCAGTCAAAGGAATCATCCATCATGGTTTGCATTCCCTACAAATGTGAACTCGTTTAATTCGGAAATAATAAGACATTCTATTCACCTCCTGTGAATTAAGTTCCTCTTATTATTACCAAGACTATTTTTCATGCAATAACTTTCAAATTACATTTTGCTTCTTCCTTAATGACTATATTCATTATGGAAAATATGCCCATGGACCATCTATCACATGAGTTCATTCAATTTAACAAACAATGGATTGCTTGATCTTGAATTTTATTTCTTATTGATATTAATTGTGGAATTCAAAATAAGAGAGTCCCTCCCACCAATTCTCATTAGCAATGCTCCTCTTTTGACTCCAAACACACTTTTTGATACATTGATCACGAATATAACATGTGTGGCTAAACAACCTACCATATTGATTGAATCAAACAAGTATAAACACCATTAAAAGTCTCATTCCATTTAAATCCGTCAGTCAAAGGAATCATTCATCATAGTTTGCATTCCGTACGAATGTGAACTCGTTTATTTCGGAAAGAAGAAGACATTCTATTCACCTCCGGTGAATTAAGTTCCTCTTATTGTTACAAAGACTATCTTTCATGCAATAACTTTCAAATTACATTTTGCTTCTTCTTTAATGGGTATATTCATTATGAAAAATATACCCATGGACCATCTATCACATGACTTCATTCAATTTAACAAACAATGGATTGCTTGATCTGGAATTTTATTTCTTATTGATATTAATTGTGGAATTCAAAATAAGAGAGTGCCTCCCACCAAATCTCATTAGCAATGCTCCTCTTTTGACTCCAAACACACTTTTTGATACATTGATCAGGAAATTAACACGTGTGACTAAACAACCTACCATATTGATTGAATCAAACAAGTATAAACACCATTAAAACTCTCAATCCATTTAAATCAGTCAGTCAAAGGAATCATTCATCATGGTTTGCATTCCGCACAAATGTGAACTGGTTTAATTATGAAATAATAAGGCATTCTGTTCACCTCCTGTGAATTAAGCTCCTCTTATTCTTAACAAGACTATTTTTCATGCAATAACTTTCAAATTACATTTTTCTTCTTCCTTAATGACTATATTCGTTTTGAAAAATATGCCCATGGACCATCTATCACATGAGTTCATTCAATTTAACAAACAATGGATTGCTTGATCTTGAATTTTATTTCTCATTGATATTAATTGTGGAATTCAAAATAAGAGAGTGCCTCCCACCAATTCTCATTAGCAATGCTCCTCTTTTGACTCCAAGCACACTTTTTGATAGATTGATCATGAAATTAACACGTGTGACTAAACAACCTACCATATTGATTGAATCAAACAAGTATAAACACCATTAAAACTCTCAATCCATTTAAATCCATCAGTCAAAGGAATCATTCATCATGATTTGCATTCCGTACAAATGTGAACTGGTTTAATTCTGAAATAATAAGACATTCTACTCACCTCCTGTGAATTGAGCTCCTGTTATTGTTACCAAGACTATTTTTCATGCAATAACTTTCAAATTACATTTTCCTTCTTCCTTAATGACTATAGTCATTATGAAAAAAATGCCCATGGACCGTCTATCACATGAATTCATTCAATTTAACAAACAATGGAGTGCTTGATCTTGAATTTCATTTCTTATTGATATTAATTGTTGAATTCAAAATAAGAGAGTGCCTCCTACCAATTCTCATTAGCAATGCTCCTCTTTGGACTCCAAACACACTTTTTGAAACATTGATCATGAAATTAACACGTGTGACTAAACAACCTACCATATTGATTGAAGCAAACAAGTATAAACACCATTAAAACTCTCAATCCATTTAAATCCGTCAGTCAAAGGAATCATCCATCATGGTTTGCATTCCATACAAATGTGAACTCGTTTAATTCGGAAATAATAAGACATTCTATTCACCTCCTGTGAATTAAGTTCCTCTTATTGTTACCAAGACTATTTTTCATGCAATAACTTTCAAATTACATTTTGCTTCTTCCTTAATGACTATTTTCATTATGAAAAATATGCCCATGGACCATCTATCACATGAATTCATTCAATTTAACAAACAATGGAGTGCTTGATCTTGAATTTTATTTCTTAATGATATTAATTGTGGAATTCAAAATATGAGAGTGCCTCCCATCATTTCTCTTTAGCAATGCTCCTCTTTTGACTCCAAACACACTTTTTTGATACATTGATCATGAAATTCACTCGTGTCGCTAAACAACCTACCACATTGATTGAATCAAACAAGTATAAACACCATTAAAACTCTCAATCCATTTAAATCAGTCAGTCAAAGGAGTCATTCATCAGGGTTTGCATTCCGTACAAATGTGAACTCGTTTAATTCTGAAATAATAAGACATTCTATTCACCTCGTTTGAATTAAGCTCCTGTTATTGTTACCAAGACTATTTTTATGCAATAACTTTCAAATTACATTTTGCTTCTTCCTTAATGACTATATTCATTAAGAAAAATATGCCCATTGACCATCTATCACATGAGTTCATTCAATTTAACATGCAATGGATTGCTTGATCTTGAATTTTATTTCTTATTGATATTAATTGTGGAATTCAAAATAAGAGAGTGCCTCCCACCAATTCTCATTAGCAATGCTCCTCTTTTGACTCCAAACACACTTTTTGATACATTGATCATGAAATTAACACGTGTGACTAAACAACCTACCATATTGATTGAATCAAACAAGTATAAACACCATTAAAACTCTCAATCCATTTAAATCCGTCAGTCAAAGGAATCATTCATCATGGTTTGCATTCTGCACAAATGTAAACTGGTTTAATTATGAAATAGTAAGGCATTCTGTTCACCTCCTATGAATTAAGCTCCTCTTATTGTTACCAAGACTATTTTTCATGCAATAACTTTCAAATTACATTTTGCTTCTTCCTTAATGACTATATTCATTATGAAAAATATGCCTATGGACCATTTATCATATGAATTCATTCAATTTAACAAACAATGGAGTGCTTGATCTTGAATTTCATTTCTTATTGATATTAATTGTTGAATTCAAAATAAGAGCGTGCCTCCCACCAATTCTCATTAGCAATGCTCCTCTTTTGACTCCAAATACACTTTTTGATACATTGATCATGAAATTAACACGTGTGGCTAAACAACCTATCATATTCATTGAAGCAAACAAGTGTAAACACGATTAAAACTCTCAATCCATTTAAATCCGTCAATCAAAGGAATCATCCATCATGGTTTGCATTCCGTACAAATGTGAACTCGTTTAATTCGGAAATAATAAGACATTCTATTCACCTCCTGTGAATTAAGTTCCACTTATTGTTACCAAGACTATTTTTCATGCAATAACTTTCAAATTACATTTTGCTTCTTCCTTAATGACTATATTCATTATGGAAAATATGCCCATGGACCATCTATCACATGAGTTCATTCAATTTAACAAACAATGGATTGCTTGATCTTGAATTTTATTTCTTATTGATATTAATTGTGGAATTCAAAATAAGAGAGTGCCTCCCACCAATTCTCATTAGCAATGCTCCTCTTTTTACTCCAAACACACTTTTTGATACATTGATCACGAAATTAACATGTGTGGCTAAACAACCTACCATATTGATTGAATCAAACAAGTATAAACACCATTAAAAGTCTCATTCCATTTAAATCCGTCAGTCAAAGGAATCATTCATCATAGTTTGCATTCCGTACGAATGTGAACTCGTTTAATTCGGAAAGAATAAGACATTCTATTCACCTCCTGTGAATTAAGTTCCTCTTATTGTTACAAAGACTATCTTTCATGCAATAACTTTCAAATTACATTTTGCTTCTTCCTTAATGGCTATATTCATTATGAAAAATATGCCCATGGACCATCTATCACATGAGTTCATTCAATTTAACAAACAATGGATTGCTTGATCTTGAATTTTATTTCTTATTGATATTAATTGTGGAATTCAAAATAAGAGAGTGCCTCCCACCAATTCTCATTAGCAATGCTCCTCTTTTGACTCCAAACACACTTTTTGATACATTGATCACGAAATTAACATGTGTGGCTAAACAACCTACCATATTGATTGAATCAAACAAGTATAAATACCATTAAAAGTCTCATTCCATTTAAATCCGTCAGTCAAAGGAATCATTCATCATAGTTTGCATTCCGTACGAATGTGAACTCGTTTATTTCGGAAAGAAGAAGACATTCTATTCACCTCCTGTGAATCAAGTTCCTCTTATTGTTACAAAGACTATCTTTCATGCAATAACTTTCAAATTACATTTTGCTTCTTCCTTAATGGGTATATTCATTATGAAAAATATACCCATGGACCATCTATCACATGACTTCATTCAATTTAACAAACAATGGATTGCTTGATCTTGAATTTTATTTCTTATTGATATTAATTGTGGAATTCAAAATAAGAGAGTGCCTCCCACCAAATCTCATTAGCAATGCTCCTCTTTTGACTGCAAACACACTTTTTGATACATTGATCAGGAAATTAACACGTGTGACTAAACAACCTACCATATTGATTGAATCAAACAAGTATAAACACCATTAAAACTCTTAATCCATTTAAATCCGTTAGTCAAAGGAATCATTCATCATGGTTTGCATTCCGCACAAATGTGAACTGGTTTAATTATGAAATAATAAGGCATTCTGTTCACCTCCTGTGAATTAAGCTCCTCTTATTGTTAACAAGACTATTTTTCATGCAATAACTTTCAAATTACATTTTGCTTCTTCCTTAATGACTATATTCGTTTTGAAAAATATGCCCATGGACCATCTATCACATGAGTTCATTCAATTTAACAAACAATGGATTGCTTGATCTTGAATTTTATTTCTCATTGATATTAATTGTGGAATTCAAAATAAGAGAGTGCCTCCCACCAATTCTCATTAGCAATGCTCCTCTTTTGACTCCAAGCACACCCTTTGATAGATTGATCATGAAATTAACACGTGTGACTAAACAACCTACCATATTGATTGAATCAAACAAGTATAAACACCATTAAAACTCTCAATCCATTTAAATCCATCAGTCAAAGGAATCATTCATCATGATTTGCATTCCGTACAAATGTGAACTGGTTTAATTCTGAAATAATAAGACATTCTATTCACCTCCTGTGAATTGAGCTCCTGTTATTGTTACCAAGACTATTTTTCATGCAATAACTTTCAAATTACATTTTCCTTCTTGCTTAATGACTATATTCATTATGAAAAAAATGCCCATGGACCGTCTATCACATGAATTCATTCAATTTAACAAACAATGGAGTGCTTGATCTTGAATTTCATTTGTTATTGATATTAATTGTGGAATTCAAAATAAGAGAGTGCCTCCCACCAATTCTCATTAGCAATGCTCCTCTTTTGACTCCAAACACACTTTTTGATACATTGATCATGAAATTAACACGTGTGACTAAACAACCTACCATATTTTAATTATGAAATAGTAAGGCATTCTGTTCACCTCGCCCGTGAATTAAGCTCCTCTTATTGTTACCAAGACTATTTTTTCATGCAATAACTTTCAAATTACATTTTGCTTTCTACCTTTAATGAACTATATTCATTATGAAAAAATATGCCTATGGAC